>QKWP01000969.1:25409-53698 GCA_003550325.1 Gigaspora rosea
TATTATAAAAACATTATTATTATATTTTAAAAATATATTAAAATAAGTTTTTTAAAAATATTTTTTAAACCAAAATTATTTTTAAAAAATGCTTATATCTCGTAATTTTGCTTATGAAACCATCCTTCGTATTTTAACAAAAAATCTTTTTTGCGAGATTTTGGGGTAAACACATTTGTCTAAATCATTATATTATTGATTTGTTTTATTTATATTATATTTAATATTATAAAATATATTATAATATGATATATTTATATAATATAAATATTTATATTATACTATAAATATGAAATTTATTTAGTTTAATAATGTTTTAAAAATGTTTTTATTAATATTACTAAAACAGTTTTAATATATATTATTTATATTATTATTATTAACTTATAACTAGTAATTATAACGTTTTTTAAAATATAATAAAAACATAATTAATATATAATAATAATATTTTCAATTTTTTTATAGTTTCAGTAAAGTATATTAAAACCATATACATGGACATCAATAAAAATCGACAAAAAAGGAGACTATTTAGTAACAACGCCAATACATATTGCCAAAGAAGGAATATGAATACAACCTGGAATAGTTAATGATCGCCAGATATGGGCAATCAATTATACAAATAAAACAAAGAAAATACCTAAAAAACAACATATTGGAAACATAAAAACCATAACGGACATATTGAACCATCCAAATCAATCTGGATATCACCTTTAGTAATAGTACCAAAACCTGACGGCAGCTATAGAGCCGCAGTAGACTACTCAAACCTCAACAAATATCTAAAGGACAATCTCTATGAAATACCTAATATTAATGTCTTGACATGAAAACTATCAATGTAGGACCTCTAGACTCTTGAAAGAAAATACAAACCTCTTTTGCAAATGCAATTCTGAAAGAATAATCCAAAGAAGAGAAGAACATGTCAAATGGACCTATTCATAGAATGAACAACGTGATAAACATCACTGTTGTAGGAAAGAATGCAATAGACCAACTGCCTAAGAAGACCTTTATTACATCAGAGGATTATTCACGGACCCATATTCATTACAAGTAATCTATATTGAAGAAACTCTCTATTGCAAAGGATGCTATTCCGAAATGCATGAAGCATTAGACTTTAAAGACCCCAGAAGCAAAAAGTATTTTATATCAGGACTAGGACAAGGCAAAAAACTATTTGTCGACTCTGTGAAAAACCTAATATTACAAGAAGAATGGAAAGTTATGACGGGATGCATTTTTGTAATAAAGAACATAAATTCGCTCAAATGATTTCCTTCACAACCTTACCCTAGAAAGATTAACAAACCAGCAACTTGACAACAAAATAAGGAACCATACTCGAAAAGATACAAATATATCATATCATATTAATGAATCGCAAATTAAAAGAATTATCAAATACATGATACACCACAAAGATAATATGAATAATTGGCATTATGAAGATGTAGATTTCAAATTAATGAATAAAGAGTACAATAATGATACATTCAATGACCCAGAAATTGATGAAGACACCAGACCTATTAGAATCAATTACTTCACCAGAATATATAGACAGGACCATTATAATGAAGAACTAACAACAGAAGAATATGAAGAATTAATAGATGAAGATGAAGATCCTAAATTATGCGAAGCAAGACTCTTATCCATGAATCAAGATGTCAGAACCAGACCCATGTCAAACACAGAAATTCGTGAAGAAATGAAAAATGCTAAAGAAGTTCTAAAAGAACAAGGAAATATATCCCTCTGTAAAGAATTTTAATGCCCAAAGAAAAGAATGCCATAGGATATTGTGAGGACTGCCAAAAAGAAGTTAATGCAAAAGCTATTAACCTCCTCATAGAAGAAGAATCTAAGGAAAGATCCATTGAAAAATCAAGACAAGAAAACCTAGAAGAAATGCATAATGAAGCCCAAAAAGATAATAAATCATACAGAAAGCAAACTGAAGAACAAGATCAAATGGATTTTGAAGAAGAAATCGAAGAAATCCCATAATCAAGACTAACCTTACCAGAATACAATACTAATCAAAAAATTGAAGAACTATACGCTATATTCGGACTAATAGCAGAACAACAATTCAAACTCACACAAGAAAACAAGGCCCTTGCCAGAAGGATTACAATTTTGGAACAATCAACCCTAGAACTCCAAAATGAGAACCAGAAATTAAAAAGAAATTTGAAAGACACTCAAGAACACATAAATCTTGAAGATCTATCAGAAGATGAAACTGATGAAATGAAACATGCAAAACAATTCAGAAGCTACAAAACCAAATACAACAATAGATTATGAACAATTGATACAAATATTTATTAACACTTAGAAATATTAAATATTCAATATATCCATATTTAGCACTATTAAAAATATAAATATTTACATTGTATTAATATTATTTATGAACTAAATGAACTAGGACAATAAAGAACTTTGAACTTATTTAACGGAAAAATTATAAAAGGCTAAGAACTGAACCATGAATTAAAGCATACACATGAAAAACAAAAACACTCCAAGAAATAACAAAAGGAACACCAAATCTTGTGACAATTGTAGAAATGAACATATACGCTGCAACCATTCTAAAAAAGAAAATACTTGTGACCGCTGCAAGTGGAAAGAAATCCCTTGTCAGAATACTAAATTTTATAAACCACAAGGACCTCAACCAAAGAAAAAGGACCATACCCTAAACCAAATACTGAACCACTAAGTACATGAACCCTGAGATACCTGAAGAAAGAAAATATATTGAAGAACCTACTCAAGAATACATTTACCTTTGTGAAGAACTAGACTATAAAGAAAATATAAAGTCAAAGGAAAAGATATATACGACAGAGAAGAAATAAGCAAAATAGAAATCGAATTTAAAAACTTATATACAGCTAAGAGACTCTTAAAAAGAATAAAACTACTCTACGAAGCCATACAGGAAGAAATAACAAGAATAGCTGTCCAATATTACCTTGAAAACAATGAAAAGCTTACGATATATAACTGTTTCAAGAATAAAAGATACCATTTCTATTTTCTAGAATTAGAATTATTCTATAGGTTTATTAACATTCTCCAAGAAGAAGAACCAGTAGGAGAATACGAAAGACAATACATCCAAAAAGAATACAGATCCTCAATTAGCTTTATAATCAGAAAACAAATACCAACAGCAAACCTATTTGACTTCAGACCATATAATTATACAGACTCTCAATACTACTTTGACAAAATACCAACAGTAGAACAATTACTATCAGAAGAATATAAATATTATTGAATGAACCGAGAAATATACGATCAAAAGAGATTTTTAAGAAGTATTACAAAAGACTATATTGATCTCCAAGATTCTAACCAAGAGAATAATGTAGTTGAACAAATACTATCAAAGGAAGAACTAAACATAAAACTACAAGGACTCTTCAACCAAATAAAAATCCAAATCCAGACCTTACAAGGACAACTCACATTAGAAGAAGCTTATAAAAATAACGAATATACATTTCTATTTAAAAGAGCAACAGCAATTTACAAAACAATAAACGGCAACAAACCAGAAGTAATAGTACAAAGGAAATACCTTTCACAAATTAGAAAACTTGTAGAATTTTATATTAAAGAAGCAACTTAACAGAATATTGGTTTTATCTGAAAAGCACAGGCTTATTACGCTCTCACAAATATATCAGACCTACAATCGATCAATTACTTAAAGGAACTTACGAAAAGAAAATTAAATATAATTACGAATTAATAAAAATTGAATAATCTCAACAACTAAATGAATACTGTTATCATGAATTTAGAAGAAAACACCAACGAATTCCAACATTAGAAGAATTACTAGAAGTAGTGCTCCTAGATCCGGTTCGGGTTCGGTCCGATTCGGTCCGGTCCGGGATCAAACCGGACTCGAACTCTAGATTTTACCAATTTCAAACTTCGAACCGGACTCAAACTCAATTATAAGTTTGGTCCGTGTTCGGTCCGAAGTTTGCAAACTAGTTTGAGTCCGAATAGTCATTTTAATCACCGATTATCATTTCTAAATTGCAATGCCAAATCGAACCGGACCGAATCGAACTTCAAACTTTCTAGTTCGAAGCAAGGACGATGATTTTCTGTGATTCACAGAAAACAGCAGAATTTCCCTTAAGTACAGCCAACCACAGAAATCACCCCTAATCACCGCAGAATATCGCAGAATACCACAAAATACCACAGAATCCCGGGCTAGGCATTATCCCATGATTATTAACCAATCGAATTGAGAGCTTAATATACAAAGTTACAGTATTTCAATACTGAGTTTCATTAAGGTTCAGGTAAAACCCTATGTTGGGGTAAAGGTAATTATTAGCATTATTTTGATCTAACGTAAATTTTAATTTGACGTACAACATATCTAAATTAGCATGAATAAACGAAAAATAAATAGTAAATATTCATGAATCTTGAATATCTTATTTTATCCTTCAGGCCATTATGATCTGCATCGGTCAATAATATAATTATTTTTTATTTATAAATTCCAATAATATCAGAATTTAAACTTTATTAAACAAATTTATATGCCTTATACTGTAATACCGATTACATATGTATTATTTAATATAATTTATTTAAATATTACAGTACTATCCGTAATGTAATAATTGTCACAGCTGATGCTGAAGTTGGCTGATGCTGAAGCTTTGACCTATTTTGATATAAAATTTTAAAATTTTTTTTGAATATTTTTTTCGCTTTTGTCTTATAGGGTTAGGGTAGGGTTTGGGTGTAGATTTTATATTTATAGAGTATATGTGGATTTTAGGAGGGCATATAGTTTCCAATAGAGACCCCTGAGCTTCAGCATCAGCCAACTTCAGCATCAGCCATGACAATAATTATTAATAATTTGCGAATTTTGCGAATTTTCCTTTTTTTTTCAAGAGTCGACTGCCCCCAAGTGTTGGATTTTTTTTGAATGCATTAGGATGAAGGTTTCCGGGACCATAAATACCAGGGCGGGTTTGATTAACAGTGCTGGTTTGAATAGCTGATAACGGTATACGGGTTTGAAAATCAAGATTCATCTAAAAAAAAGTATATTTAAGAAAAATTAATACTTTAAATGTTTATATAATCAAAAAGAAAAATTTGCATTACCGATTCTTTAACATTTTGATCACTTAGTTCAATAGTATGTATGTTTGGTTCAGTCTAAGAACAAGTATTTGGTTAGTATTTTATATAATAATAACAATAATAATAAAAAATAGATTACTAGATCTTCATTATCTTGATTATTCGGTTCAATTGTTTGTACATTTGGACTGGTCTAAAAAACAAGTATTTAAATAACATTAATAAATCATATTAACAATAATTAAAATCATCAGAATTTAAATATATTACCTCAATATTATTAATGATATAATTAATTATTGCAGATAAACAATCTTTTTTTTGCTGTTCAGAAGGGTGCGAATAAATTCTAACAGAGCTTTCACTTTTATGCCCAGTAATTGACATTAAAGTTGAATTAGGTGTTCCGAGTTGATATAAATGTGTAATTGAAGTAGTACGACCTGAATGATTGACTATATTTCGGCTTTCAATATTAATTTCACAGGATTCGCAAATCTGCCTTAGCATAGTATTAATCGAATGATCACCAAGTCTTTTATCTTTGTACCAGATATCTCCTAAAATTTTAGTATATTGATATACATATAATAATGATAATTAACAATTATTTAATTTTTGGAAATCGGAATAACAGGTTTTTTCTTGACAGTGTTTTATTAATTACCAATCGGATTTTTTGCCAATTGAAGATGCAAATTTGGCGAAGCACAATTATCAGGTCGTTTAGAAAAGTAAAGACGAATATCATGAACAGGTCCACATTTTCCAAGAGGATCTGGTGGAATTGGAATACTAGTTGCATTACCATTATCATCTAACCCTCCTTGATCATTTTTCTGAGACCACTTTGTAAAAATAATTCCACCATCAGGAAGAAATTTAAATTGAGAAACTTTCATTTGGCCGTGCTCACAACCCCGTGGTGCACAAAGCATACACATCCACATAAATACTCGATATTGTAACCCTTGAGCATGCGATGCTGATACTTTCGGATGGTTAAATATAAGAGTAATCTCTTCCTCTGTTAACGGATCATGATGTTGTGTAATAATTCCATTTCGTTTTAACTGTTTCATTTTGCCATCTAGTGTATTCCACAAATTTCTAAAATCGTCTTTGTGTGATAATTTAAATTTAGTAGGGCCAGCTTGTGCATTATAGATCCATTGACTTAATAGGATTAATGCATTTTTCAGAGAAGGTGAATATTCTTTTCCACTTTTAAGTTGCCGTACACCAACTATAAATTCTTGCATTTCTCGTTCAAGTTGTGCCTTGTCTGTTATTGTTTCAATGTCGTAATTGTAGCCAACTTTTTTACGCCAGTTTCTAAGTACATTAACCCATTTCTCAATAGATTTTGTAGTATTAGCTGGAACCCGTGAGTTAGTAATTTGATCTAATTCTTCAGTTGATGGTAAGTAACTATAAGTGTATTTTTTTTTTAATATAGTATATATTTTTATAAATTTAAATTTTTAAATTAATTTAAAAAATATTACTTTATATTTTGCAACCTTAGGCATGTTTAAATTAAATAAGATAATCAAAAGGGTTCTACGAAATGCAAAGTTTATATTTATAGTAAAAAAAGTTTCATGCAGATCGTCATAGCCAGAAGGATAATACCGTTACTGGGACATGTTTGACACCAAGCGATAGAAAGTGTTATATAGGCTGCAGCTCACATTATCCAAATTAATAGAATTATAGAATTAGCATATGTTGTGTAGAGTAAAAAAAAACAAAGACAATTATAATTTGAGGTAACTAGCATATTTTCGAATAAACTATTACAATCATAGATCATTTTAGAATTGTATAGTATAAGAGTCCTGGTAATAAATCACGAAGTTAGTTCCATGCATCTGATGAGCTAAGCCACAAAAAAACCTTTCGAACCCTTTCAAACTTCGGACTAGAAAGTTTGAAGTTCGGTTCGGTCCGGTTCGATTTGGCATTGCATATGATGAGCTAAGCTACAAAAAAACCTTTCAAACTAGGAGTACTATTCAGACTCGAACTAGTTTGCAAACTTCGGACTGAACCCGGACCGAACTCAAACTTGACTAAAAAGTTCGAAACAAAAAGTTTGAGTCCGGTTCGAAAATTGAACCGGACTCAAACTTGACAAAAGTTCAGTACGGTCCGGTTCGATAGGAGCCCTAACTAGAAGGAACATATAATAATAATAAGGAATACGAACTTGCTAAAACTAAAGAAAAATAGTTCAGAGATACCCACGAAGAAGAGTGAATGTCATGACAACCTATAAGGAGAACTCAAGAATCACAATTATCAGAAACAGAAAAAGCGTACTTAAACAGAACATTATTAGCATTAGAAGGAGCACGAAATATCCAAGAAAATGACCAAGCCATACAAATAATATTTCCGAATACAGGATTAACTCAGGCAACCCAAGATTATCTGTTACAACACCATACTTAACTAGTATAAGAAACTCAACTACTGGAAGGAACCCAAGAACTAACAACTTAGAAATCATTAGAACACCTATAATCACTGAAGCAATAAGAATATTACTTCAAACAGCATTTGGACAATACACTGTATATTACGCTTACGACCAAATCAACAATAAAAGATTGGGGTTACCAACTGATATCTTTAATACCCGATAGGAAAACAAGAACCTATTATATANATTACGCTTACGACCAAATCAACAATAAAAGATTGGGGTTACCAACTGATATCTTTAATACCCGATAGGAAAACAAGAACCTATTATATAAAGAAAATAATACTACTACTCGAGAATTATAAATCAGAAATAGTAAAAGAACTAACAATACTTGAGACACCAAGACTAAAAGAATATTATAAAATAGCTCTTATATCAATATCAGTAAACCAAGGAATACTTGAAGAAAGAATAAAAGAAATTTCTATCCAAAATATAGAAGGAGGAATAGTTGATAAAATAATTGAAACTCTTTTATATATCAATAATACAAAGTGGACCAACTTATAGAAGCAATACCTCTGACCAATATCACTATATTGTGGATGAACTAACTCACATTATCAGTACTTACCTACGATCGAACAACAATATATTTTATAATTCTACTAGAACATACCATATTATTTATATTTATTTATTATTTAATTAAACTAATTAAAGAAGGAATTATTGAAGCCTATACTATTAAACTTGCTAGAGAACAATTTAATGAATGAAGAACAAAATAAAACACTAGAAGAACTAAGAAGATTCAGATTCAATTGGCAACCGATTTCAACACCAATAAGAAGAAAGAAAACAAAAAGATACCCACGGGATAAAGACATTTTAGAATCAAGAGAACTTATACAAATAACTGACAATATTTGGGAAACAGTTAAAGACCTTATTAACCGAATAAACCCAACAAATAATTCAAGATTGGGAGCAATCCTCTTAACACTCGAAGGAGCTAAAAGTATAGCAAGAGAATTTTACCCTCATGTATTAGAATACGATAAACAAAGACCTAATAAAATACCAGCACATATCTTAACACGAACACAACCTCTATTCCCAGAATTAACAGGAAGAGCACTTGTAAAGGAACAAGAAAAACAAATAAATATTTATAAAAATTTCCTAGATAACACACAAGCACAAATCGAAAGAATAAAGAAAAGATTATTAGCAGAATCACCAGAATTTTGTAAAATATTTGAAGATAATCCAGAAACAGGAGAAACAGAATTCTATTATGGAGATTATAATAACCAATTCACAATATTACCATTCAGATTCCACCATTTAATATTACATCACCTAGAAGCTATTGATAATATATTCTGAAGGAGCAAGAAATAAAATATATTTTGAAGAAGAAAATTATACATCAGCCTATTCAGAAATAAATAAACTCAAAGAAAGTCAAGAAATTAAAAGAAGAAAAAGAAAGGCTTGAACAAGCCACTGACAAGATAATCAATAGAATATTATTAGAAAATAACAAACCAATTGAAAAACCAAAAAGAACAAGATCTAATTCACTTTAAATGAATATTAAAGAAGAAGTAATAATAGAAGAATTAGAAGAAGAATACTTCAAAAGAACCGGAAGAAAAATAGAAGAATACGGATATTGTACAATTGCATCAGAAATAAAAGAAATAGAACCAGAATATCTAGAACACAAAGAATTATATAAAAAACTTGACTATTTATACTCTATAATAATTAATAATATAGGACAACACCTCATAAAAAGAAAAAAAACTTACGACACAGTAGGAGAATTAAATATCTATAATTGCTATTCAGATAATCATACCTGGAACAAATTAACAATAGCAAGAAGCATCTTTAAACTACAAGAACAAATTTACCAACCCTATCTAGGACACGGAATAGGAATAGTTGCTGCAAATAGCTTATACGCAGATATAATAGAAAATATTATCCTAAGTATTAAAGGAGACCAATTCCACCAAAGAATAGAGAACACTATTGAGAAAACATCTTAATGCAACCTTTAGATTTAGATATTTCACATTACGACACACCAACAATAATAGCATTTATATTATTAGTCATAGTAATAATATTAACACCCTTATTATTAGTATATTGGATAAAAACAAACCAATACAAAAATACAAATGAGTTACAATTCTCAATCCGAATCAACAGTATTTATAGACCACAATACTTTAGCCACTTAGCAATAACAAGAAGAATAAAACTAAAACTAAAATATATTAGACCAGAATATTTGTTTGAACAATATTATTTATTTCTTGTAAAACCAGAAGATTTAGAAGAAACTAAATATATCAAAAAGAACAAAAGAAAAGAACCCATAGAGGTTTTATATAAAAATTTAGAGAAACTAAAATCAGATCTAAAAGCAGAATTATTTGAACTAGCACTACGATACGAATCTAAAAATAATGAAACACTCAATATACATAATTGCTACAAAAACGAAGAATACTGGGAAATAGTAGACACAATCAGAAGAATCAATCTGACAATAGAGTACCAAGAACAAACCTATAGCCCATACTATCAAGCACAACCAGAAAAAGAAAAACAGGAATGCTTACAAAGCTCCTATATAAATTCCTTGAAGAACTATACGAGAAACAAGTAGGAATTTGGATATCAAACCAATACATGATAGCAGAAACTTACGAAGAACTTGAAAAATATCATGAACAGTATTGGGAACGAGAACCTATTTCAGTATTGGAACAGCCCTCATAATGAATATGAAATAATATCATATTTACCAGAACGAAAAATGACCAAATTAATATTATTCACAGAAATAGAAAATGAAACATGTATATTATTAGCTCAAAGAATAAATCCAAACAAAGACTTTTATTTAAAATTAAACGGACCTGGAGGAAAAGCAATTCATGAAAAGAATGAAAATATAGACGTATGTGTAATAAGAGAATGCTTTGAAGAAGCAGAAATTGTTCTAAGAAACGAAAAATTATTAAAAATATTTGAAGAAACATGCTACTCAACTAAAGAATGGAGAGCAGAACCTTGCCTACAAAAAGAAGCGAAATATATAGTAACCTTAGCAATCTACCTATACCCATTAGAAGAACTACCAAAACACACGGAACCACATACTTTAGGACCATGGAACCTTTACAAAATAAAAGATTTACTAAAACATCGAAATGAATTAGTACCTATACTTAGAGAAAATATAGAACTAATAGATGGAAAGATAAAAGCTTACGAACAAGACATATTAGACTTACCTATAAACGCACAAAAATTAGAAGAAATAAAAATAAAAATGGAAGAACAACCACAACGGACTCAAGAAACTTTCAACTTTCTAAATGATATAGAATTAGAAATACCAGAAGAAGAAATACCTGAAATTGTGGATGAGCAATTTCCTGTACTAGCATTAAATTTTGGAAAGCTATCCTTCTTATGAAATTCAGTCCCTAATCAAATATAAGAAAAAGATCCAAGAATCAATTAGACCTCTCAGAAGAATTGAACACAAAATTCAAACAATAGAAAAATCATACAAAGGATTCAAATACTTATCCATATTTGATAAAATTAAAAGAAAGATAATAGCCCAAAAATTCGGAGAAAACCCAACAATAGCAGAATTATCTAAAAATAATACAATATTACATAAATTCCAGGACACGATATTTGAATTTGAAATTCACAAAAGTTCCACAAATGAACTAACGTACCTCAAACTCCACCTATCTAAAAATCAAACACAGATCAACTGTACAACCAATGGAAAACAAACATGGAATTCTTCTATAAGAATTATTTGAAATTACCTCTAATTTAGAAATTCCCGGCAACACAGAATCCGACCACACTGTGCAATACTATAGCCGACGAAACCCATGACGAAATGACGAAACCTATAACGAAATGACGAACCCATGACGAAATTACGAAACCTATGACAAATTGATGAAACCTATGACGAATTGACGAAATCAATGAAGAAACCTGAAGAGTTATATTCCATACAAAATAGAGTTAATTACCATGTTTATAAAAAGTTAAGAAGTGTTTTAATAACGATAACGATAAGAGCTAAAAAACGAATTTTAAGCGATAATGCATAATTAATAACAGCAATAGAGAATCAATATAGGTTGCTAAGATAACCAGTGCATTATTATTATCGTGATTTTACTTATTTACGAAGGAAGAGACGCGAAAATACTTGAAAACCAATGTTTAGATCGACCTTGGTGCACCAATATATCGTTGTAGTCTACTCTTGCCATAAACTTCTATCTTTACACGCTTTGTTTATTTAGAAAATTTAATTTCCTTTTTTACGTGTTCAGAGTCTATGTTAGGTTGATCCAGAATTGACGAAAATAAACGCATGCACAAATTTTGACTATTCCGGATCAACCCGATTACTAGTATTCTCAACCGGTATTTCGGATCAACCCGATATAAATGACTACCAGTATTCCAGATCAACCCGACATATATTTGAACGTGTGAAAGAAGAAAAAAGAAAAAAGCCAATGAAACCTTATAATGAAATATCTTTTTTTTGAAACAATTTAAGGTTTAGTGTATCTAAAATCATTATATAGAAGCTTGTTGTTTAATTATTGGCTGAATCGGTTGCCAATGTTTCATCAATCGTTAGAGGCTTCATTAAAGTTTTGTCAATATGTTATAGGTTTCGTCAATTCGTCATAGGTTTCGTCAATTCATCATAGGTTTTGTCAATACATCATAGGTTTCGTCAATTCGTCATAAGTTTCGTCAATTTGTCATAGGTTTTATCAATTTGTCATAGGTTTCATCAATCGTCGGGGGTTTCGTCAATTGTCAAGGTTTCGTCATAACCAAACTATGATGACGTCATTCATCATCGCAAAAATAATTTCGTCATGGTTAGATGGCAAAAGAAATAATGCAAATCAACTTACCGTCGTACTGGGCCATAACATAATTTTTTAAGAGAGGTAAGTTAAATTATTTATTTATGACTTTATAGCTTTGTTTATATAATAGATTTATATATCGTATCTATTTTAGTTTAAGAATTATATAAATTTAGATCAGGTGTAAAGGACTTGAGGTGTATAGACTAACAAAAAATACAGAAATTAGGGCTCTGAAGTCCGGGTACGACTGGACCCAGACTCGAACCATAAATTTTGAAAATTTCGGACCCGGACTCGGACCCAAACCTAAAGTACCAAACTCAAACTGGACTCAAACATGATTATAGGTCCGGTTCGGGTCCGGTTCGAAGTTCGCAAACTGTCTGGGATTAGCAGTCTAATTCTAAAAAAAAAAAAAATAAAAATTTCTTATGCCCATCTGATTCGCAATCTGGCATAGATCATAAATATATGTAGTACAAAATATAAAAAAAAACTGATAACGATTTTTAATTTGTTACGATTTTTATATAACTTGCCGATCATTATAATACCATACTTGTGATTATCTTATTGGAGTTAGTGCTCGTACCCAGATAACTCTTTATCCGAAAGGTTGGAACCTTTAACAAAATCTAATAACCGGTTCCTATTCAAATAAAAGAATAATGGTTATATCTAGAATATTCATATTATAATGCATCAATCAAATAAAGTAACTCTATATTGTTAATATAAAAAAATGATTTATGCATGAAGTTGTACTTTGTACATTCTATTCACTTACGTATTCGTCAGGTGTCATTAGTGGCCAGACAAAGAAGATCTAGGTGTATTTCGGAAATAAATAAGAGTTTAAAAAAATCTTATTTGTGTATCAAAATTTTGAAATCAGAAAATGAAATGGGGGTGTTTAGAGACTCCCATTTGACGAAATAAGCAAAATTTGTTTTATTATGCAGATCAATAAACTATTTAATAATAATTAGAAGCAGTATCGATTAACAATAAAATAATTTATAGTAATGAAGGTCATATAAATAAGTGTATTCAAATTTTAATTAAAAAATAAATAAGATTCGTACATCTCTTATTTGATAATAAATACGTCGTCTTCTTGTTTTCAAAATAAGATTTACGAATTTTAATTCTTAAACCATTTATTTTTATAATGTTTCGCATCATTTCTGAATTTATGTTGGTTCTCAATTGGCATCATTTCTGATTTTCAATTGGCATGTGTTATTCGCGAATCGTGAAATGTCATTTGTCATTTAGAACCGCTATCCATTTATCAATTAATAAAAAAAGCAAAAATAAGAATAATAATAATAAATAAAATAAATAAGTAAATAAATAAGCGCGAATAAAAATGAATAACTACATATTAAATGCTAACTTTTCAAACATTAAAGGAATACATTCAAATATTCATATATATTTTAACAATGTAATTAATAATTTTTGCATTCCCCGCATAGAACACTTCCGCATTTGTTTTTCGGCAACAGCTATTGACGTGATAGAATTCTATATAAACACCGAAGCATTTGTTTATAAAGTCTTTAGCAATAGTTTCATAATAACGAAGTGTAGAATATAGATAAATATAATTGTTATTACTGAACTGATAATAAAAGCGCTAAAAAATATATAATGTTATACAGAAAATCCTTAATAATAAATTTTTATATGATACTAGATTTAGTTTTGATTTACATAGTACATCGACCACCCCAATGTGTACATGTCATCTGAACGTGCCATTTCATATGACGTGATATTACGTGCCACCCTTTGCCGTAATGTCCGTGCCATTCCGTAAAACGTTCCTGTACGTGCCACAAGATCCGTGCCAACCCGTACCACAACCGTACCACTTTTCTTATTGGGATGGATATATCAAAAGGCTTATTACAAATACATAGAGCAGGATATGTTCATGGGGATTTTCATAGTGACAACATATTGCAAAATCAATATCTTAATGGAGATAAAATATATTACATCGCAAATTTAGGATTGTCCGAAAGGAATGATGGGCTTGATTTCAGAGTAGCTTACGGAATATAGCCGTATGTCGCATCAGAAGTATTAACTAAACGGTCTTATACCACAGCAGCAGATATTTGTAGATTTCTACAAGGAAGCTTCCTTATTACGACATTGATTATGATGAAAATCTAGCTATGAGAATATTTAATGGATTACGTTCTGAATTTGCTAAAGGAATTCCTGAAAGTTACGTCAATTAGCAAATCAATGCATGAACGCTAATCCTTCCAGAAGACAAACTGCATCCGTTCTATATAATAAACTGAGTGTTTGGCATATGATATTGACAAGCAAAATTCTGTCAAATTGTTTAAAAATGGACTAATAATAAAAGAATCATTCGGATCTGTAGATCTAATTATTCCAACTTCATTAACAGATGTGCCAAATTTTTCACGAGCTATACTTACAAGTAAACTTCCTAACTTTCAAAATTATACTAATCCAGTTAATTCAAGTTATGGAAAGTATATTTTGTATACTATATTCTTAGTTTTTACTGTCAAAAACATGCTACTAACTTTTGTCTTATTTTTTTAGGCTCTGTTTTACAAAATTATTTCATTTCTGATTAATGTGATGTGATATATTTGGTATTTAAAACCAAATTTATGTTTTAATATCATTTTGTTTTCTTGGTCACATTCTTTTACCTCTAATAAGCAATGAATGCTTAACGTTAGATAAATTTATCATTTACTAGTTCGATTGGTGCGCGAATGTGCCACCCATCTTATTCAGTAGATTACTGTTAAAAATTCTAATATGTACTTGAGTTGAATTTTCATGATTTATTCTAAAGAATTCTGTTACAGAACTTACTGATATGGTCTTGCACATAGCAAATAGCTTCTTTTGTGCCTGTCGCTCCTCTTTTTCTTGCAAAGTGTACTGTCAGTTTTCACTCACCGAATTGACGATTTCAATAATTTCCAGGGCTAATGTGCTTTTAAAACAGTCTATTCATGAATGTATTCATGAATGTATCATGAATGGCGTCTTCAGCTACTGCTTGAAAGATAAAACAATACCACATACAAATTTTTTTAATTGTATTTAAAAATTTATTATACTTAAAAAAAGCATAGGTATAATAAAAAAAAATCATTCGACAGGTTTTTGTCATGGCTAGCATACTTCGTTACTTGGCGCACAACATAAATTATCTTATAATAAGATAAGCTTGCGTCACTAGGTTATTTTTAATCGGCTTAATTGTATGAAGTTTTTTTAATTACACCAAAATAAAGGATTTTAAAATTATGAGATATCCAATTTTAATATTTGATTATGTGAATCGCTTTGATTTTTAAGTGCAGTTAAACTTTAATCAAATTTATTTCGATACATTAAAGACCAGTGTATAAAATCTGAAAAAAAATTTTGTGCACATGTGCACATTGGAAAAATTATTTTGTGCACACTTTATAAAATTTGCATAAAAATTGTGCACAACCTATATGTTAATTAAGAAAAATCTTTGTGCACATGTGCACATTCAATTTAAAAATTGTGCACATTCAATTTAAAAAATTGTGCACACAAAAAAATTGTGCACGTGAATTTTATTCACTGTTAAAGACCATTTTTTTCCTTTGACGAATAAGCGTTTTTAACATTTGATCAAAGATTTCACGAGCGAGAAAGTTGTATCATTCCATATTAAGAAAGTAATAATAAAAAAATGAAAAAGATTTGTTTAAAATAAATAATATGATGTAATACGCAATATATTTGTAGTATAATGAAATTTATTAATGTAATAATAAGTAATAATAGTTTAATAGGAAATAGAAAATAGAAAATTATTTATGCTATTGCAAAGTAATAATAACAAAACCCGTCGTTTAACGTCGGGTCCAGTATCTAACCTAATACTATGAAGTTTATACTATTTAAGATAAAAATTTACGTACATTAATGACAACTAAAAATTGAAATTTCTCACATGAACAAGATCACTAATTACGATTTTCAAATACCAATCCGGAATCAGATGAGCTATAAAAACAAGAAATTATTTTAGGAGGTTCAATTTTACCACTTTCAGTTCTAATATTATATTTTAAAATCATTTCATGTAAAAATATCTTGATTATATTAACAGCATAAAATCTACCAGGATATGCATGTTTACCACTTCCAAAAAACATGAAAGAATTGTCAATTTTAGTAGATGATGAGTAAACATAAGGTAGCTGCGCGATGTTGTCACGCAAAACCAGGAACGTATATTTATGAATTACTGTTACTCAAATAGATGATTTGAGCACTTTTAAGATTATACATAATTTGAAGAAATTATGGATAAAGCTTGAAATCGGGATTATTTTTCTTGTGTTGAACCAAATTTTGATTAGCTTTATTATAAGAAAATCAAAACTGGGTAAAATCTTAATAATGGGTTTGGATTCGTGATAGTAGCGAAGCAGGATTTATTAAGTGATTGGTTTATCGTAAAATGGAAAGATGTAGAAATAATGATGTAATAAATAATAGAGATTAGTAATTGAAATTATAAATTACATAATCATAAGACAACATAAGTATAGCATAGAAATTTATTAGATTCCGAATTTTGTAAAAGAGATTAGTAAGAGATTAATATAAATAGAGGCAGAAGTTTAGAAGTAGATCGATTTATTTTCGAACATTAATGAACAAATAATAAATAGATAATTTTAGGATTTCAATATTATGCATATTCGATGCTAAGTTCTTTGATCAGGTGATAATTTCTTTTATAAAGGGATATATTTTGGATTAGATCTTCATAAATAGCATTATTTTTAACTATAATAGTGGTACTGTATCCCTATGAAAACTCGATACACTGAAATGCATGTATAAATACGAAATTGTATGCAGATAAGCATAATTACTGCATGGAAACTGCACGGAAACTGATCATCCAAAAAATTTAATACACGTTACAGTATCACACGAAAAATTGAAATTCGTGCACTATCGTGCATAGTATTATATCCATATATTGACGTGTATTAATCTTAATGAACACATAATTTCCATGTATTAACGTGCACAATCGTTAAGATTCTTAACGATCATAATTTTCGTGCATTGACATGCACAATCGTTAAGGTTCTTAATGATCATAATTTTTGTGCACTGACGTGCGCAATCGTTAAGATTCTTAACGATCCGATCATAATTATAATTTTCATGCTCTAACGTGCACAATCGTTAAAATTCTTAACGATCAAAATTTCAGTGCACTGACATCATGGTCATCACAATTATTAAGATTCAATTTTAACGATCATTTCTGTACATTATGTCATGATCATCACTATCGTAAGGATCATGATCATTAAGATTCTTAACTATCATAATTTTTGTGCATGATATCACAATTGTTACAATTGTTAAGATCCTTAACGTCATGTACTAAAGTGATGATCATTATGATCCTTAACGATCATAATTCCGTGCATTAACGTGATGATTGTTAAGATTTTTAATGATTATAAATTCCGTGCATTGACGCGCATAAAAACATTCATTTTGTTGTTTTTTTTTTGTTTTTTTTTTTACACTTAACAATAATAATTTCTGTGCATTGACGCGCACAAATTACATTTGATTTGTAAGCAAATAAATATTTGCTTTTTTTTTGTTTATTTTTGTAATTTTTATTATTGTCTTTTATTTTTTTATATTTTTTTTTACAACTTATTAATTTTTATATAATTTTTTTTTTAGTTATTTTTAACCCATTCATTAGAGTTATTGCCTGGAAGTTGCTCTTTTGGAATCACTATCATTTTGGTGTATGTTTTTTCATCATTTTTGGTGGTATCGCAGCTTTAATTTTTTTACTATTACTTTTTCTTTTATTTTTTAATTCTTTCTGTATTATTGTATTTTAGTATCTCCCTTGAATTACTGCTATTGGATTTGCCACAAACGGAGTTGTCCCTATTGAATTTATTTCTAAAGTAGTCATTTCGAATTTTTTTTTAAACCTTTCATTTTGGTACTATTACTTTGTTTTTTTTTCAATATTATTAGTTGCTGGGTTGTTTTTAAAGTTGGTAGTTTTAGTAATTAGAAGCATTTTCTTATTCGGCATGTAAATATTAAATTAAAGTATTAGTATTATAAAATTTAATTAATAAAATAATTAAAGTTAGTTGACTGTTAATAAAATACAAAATTTAGTTAATTTAATAAAACTTATAAAATTTAATTAATAAAATTATAAAATTTAGTTAATAAAATAATGCATATACCATATATATTATTATGTATATATGTATGGATATATGCTATTATATGTTACCTGCACGTAAATATGCACGAGACAATGCACGAGAAAACACATAAAATTGCACGTTAGTACGTGCACTGTCGCACGGAATCTGTGCCTTATTACGTGCTGTAAACGTGTTATCCCATCATTGTCTCGTATAGATTTACGTGCAGGTTCGTGTGGTTCCATATTAAAACTTTCTCGTGTATTGCAGTATCATTCCATGCTGCAATTTGTTATAGGGATATATGTATAAAAAATTTTGTAATCTTATAAGTTTTGATTAAACAAAGGTCGGTTCATGTATAACGTGAAATGGAAGTAAATTGTGGATATTCAACAAATTGCATATAATTCAGAATCTTGGTAATAAACATTTATACTTTAACGATATGCAGACGTTTTTGAAAAATTTTGGTATATTTTTTGCCTCTCTATCGTTAATCCAATGCTCATTTAATTCTTGATTAATTAAATTTAGTGCTTTTTCAAATAATAATCATATACAGTAGCCTTTAAAATGTCTACTAATTGTAATTCTTTAAATGCCAAAAAAATATAGCCTTTAAAATGCTTCCAATCGGTTGATTTGATTTGGTGGTTGCATTTATCTCTACTAATTCTTCATAATGCAGTTAATTATAATGTTTCATTTGCAGTTTACAGATGAATTAGAAAAACTAATGCACGATTACATAAAAATCGTAATCAGAAATGAACATGTGGTTTTTTTTTTATCTTCTCTAACACCGTAAATCGCTAATCACCGGGAATGTAGCCTTTAAAACGGTTACGATTGGTTGATTTCTTGCATGCGAATCGGAGATAAATCATTGTGATGCAACGAATTTGTTATATGATGCGATTAATTTCTTTACAATGCAGTCGAATATGATGATGCAATAAACGTTTACATTTGTAGTGATCATAGTATAGCAGTTTACATAAAAAAAATCGATCGTAATCAAAATGAAAAAAAAATGTGATTATTTTATAATTATCCATACCACGCGATTCAGAGTTCGTCATTTAAACGTGACCAGAGCATGAGCGCAAATTATTTTACATACAGATGTGTTAATAATGACAGAAATATTATTTTAAGCTTACCAATTTTATCTATCTATATTATCTATCATATGAATGGGTAACATGAAATGTGAGAGGGATGGTTTGATTCGTAGCCTATGCTGATTTTCGCAGAATTCTTACATATATTGTAAGCAGATGATTTTTCAAAAATAGCAAGCAAACAAACCTGCTCAATAGCAGGGATCATGCATAAACGGATCTAAATCTATCAAAGAATGCATAAAAATCTATAAAGTAAACAAATTCGGAAAATCATACTATATCCTCGAATTGATTACCAAAAGTAGCAAGGCATAACAGGTACAGATTCTCGTGGCAGAATATAGAAGATGCGCACAGCCACAAGTTTATCAAAACGAATTACAAAAACGCTTTCATATGATGTGATTATATACATCATGTTACCGAACATCCAATTATCAATTTGAATACGCCATCCAATAAGATTCAAGGAATCGTACACAGATAGTTGCCTGTTAATCATACACTTCGTACTTCGTACTACGTTCCTGGTATTCGTACTTCGTACTACGTTCCTGGTAATGTTGCCATCAGAATATGAAGTAATATGCCGCTTTGGTTGAAAGTCATCTGATGTTTCTCCATAGAATTTATTATTGAAGTTTGTATCTTGCATATATAAAAAAACATCACGATCTTTATAATCGACGGAGAAAATAAAATTAATATAAAAATTACAATAATTTATTATTAATTTAAAGATAAATATACCTCTAGGTACAGTGGTTCCATTACTAAACGTATATGAATCAGCAATCACAATATGCGGTAATCCAGCTAATTTATAAATAGAAAAATCAAAATAAAAGAACCAAGTTTTTTTTTATAGAATAGAATTTATGCAAAATAAAAGTCAATTGCGTAATTACCTATATCTGCTGAATGTCTAAATGATTCTTTTATAAAGCAGTCCAATTTGATCATTTTATTAACATCATCAATGCTTAAATTACCATTTAATTCATTATGAATTTTTAATTGTTCTTCATATAATTCTTTCCATAATTCAGGTCTTCCGCCATAATCTAATTTATTGAATCAATTCACAAAGTTTAAAAAATATATTAATTAAACACATAAGAGTGGAATAAATTAAATTACCAAAAAGGACTGATGTTAAATGTTTAGTGATTGTAAGATTCGAAGCATAAATTAACAAATATACATGTACAGATAAATAATCCATAAATTTATCATCCGCAAAATCTAGTGGCTGTAATTCATTTATGAAGTAATCAAATATATCATCCTATTAATTAATTAGAAACATACATTAGCAGTTAGGCAAATTACTCTAAATAGATTGAAATTACGTTAAAAGCAATAACATACTTTTTGAATATATTTTTTCACCAAGTTTTTTTCTTTGCTGTATACGCTCTTCAACAATTGGTTTGCAACGTTGGATAAAAATATTATTGTGTCGATCCATTGCATTCTTTAGTGGTAACCTATTTGAAAAGTTTTTTTTTTAAATAACAGATTTATAAATGTAAACAACATTTTATTTAAATATAAAAATTTATTGGCCGATCATCATACGAGACAAAATATTTATGAACTGAAGGATGAATGAATGATAAAATTGGAAGAACATATCTCATCCTTAGCATTACATTTACTAATTCCTCAAATATGGATACAAGATCTTTAAATTGCGCACATTCCTTTATAATTAAAATTAATTATCGTTATTATAAATGAAATTTATATTATTTATTATTATTATTATTATCATCATTATTAGTACTGACCTGACCAAGATCCATATTAATAGTAAATATTGCTATCATTTGTACTATTGTATCATGAATATTTCTAAAAACCTTAGTTTTGAGAATTATTTTTTTCACTTTAGATAGCAGCTAGAAGACATATTTCAAATAATAAAAATTTAATAAATTTTTAACAAATACCTTCACAATTGCCAAAAAATTTTTCGATTAAAATAAAAGTTCCTTTTGTATTCTTGGTACGTTGCTGCTCTTAGCTTTATTACTCATTTCACGAACTAATTGGTTTATACGTGGAGGTTGGTTATTTCTGAAGAATGGTGTGACAATTTTGTCAATTGGTGCTGTTTGCTATAATAGAAATAAAAGATATCTATGAATTTGTTTATATTATACTGTAAACAATAATTTGAAGTAAATTATTTTGTGATTAGAAAGTCACATCAGTCGACTGAAATTACACTTCCAGATTATTACTTAATCTCGACCAGATACAGTTTCGTCGAAATACTTAGCAACATTAAACCACGCAGCATATATACATATTTGCTTACCGTGTTTTTTCCGAAACTAAAAGCGGTAGCATTGTTTACGACTTCAAACATACTATCAACTCCTGCAAAAGTTACTACTCCCCCAAAGATGTATAGACTAAATGGTTCACCATACTTTATATGATGTTAGAAAGTGCCGTGTCAAAGAAGCATTAAAGTAGAGAATTATAATTTACCTTTTCCCTACATTCTTTGAGAAATGTTTTAGAATCATTTAGAAAGTCATAAGTATGTCCAATAATTGGAATTCGTTATGGTACCAATGGTGGTTCATTCTATAAAAAATGAATTCTCGTTATAAAAAAAAAAATAAAAATAAAAATAAATATTATGCATAACGTGAACTAAATTTACCACGCCTATTTGAGGTCGTTTAATCAAATGAAGTATAAATATAACTAGGCTAATGCGTAGCATTGTAGGGCCGGAGCCAAAATATTTAAATACTATATTGTACTGCATATAGTATCATTATATGTCCGGAACCCATCATATGATGTTCATCATATTACGCAAACGCGTTAATATGCATATGTTGGTAACATTAAAGCACAAATATAGACACGCGTGCGGACAGACAAAAAATTTCCAAATACCATTTCTGATAAGATTTACATCATATATATGCAAGTATATCAAAAAAGTAAAATTTGTCAAGATTTTTACAATTGAAGCACATCAGGAAAGTAATTTTTGTATCACTTTGCATAGACACTAGTGAATGGTGCCGTAAATAGCTAATTACGACAATTATGGTTACGACATATATTTTTACACCGACTTTTTTAAAACCTTAATTGTAGTAATTATTACGACATGTCGTAATTATAATTACTACACATAGGGGTCGGGTTATTACATAGGAACCGCATAAAAATTCCGCAGACATGTGATTTTGAACCAATCATGGCACAGAATCAAGTGTGACGTGAAAACGAAACAAAACAGCCGCTTTTTCAAAAATCGTTTATTACGCAAAATTTGGTTTACCAACCACCTGCGTCTTAGCAAAAAAATTTCTTGCAAAATTTTGTTATATATAAACTCTTGTTAACATCGTCTGAACGCTCACCTTTACCCTAATATCAAAGTTATATTGAAGAAAGTTAACTTTTTAATCGAAAAATGCAATTACGCGTCGCGAGTTTTTTGCCCAATAGAATTTTAGCGAATATCATCACGTGTCTGCAGAATTTTATGCGGTTCCTATAATAGCGCAGAAGCAACGGACAGTTCTTAGGGACAGTTCAGTTAATATTAAAGAAGATCCGCTATAATAGATGCAACATCACGTGACCTTTGCGAATGGTGATTGGCTAGTTATAGTAATAATTATTACATGTCGTATTATTACGACACGTAGTAATAATTACGACATGTCGTAATTATTATGACATGTAATAATTATTACTACATGTAGTAATAATTACGACATGTCGTAATTATTATTACAATTACGACTTTTGTAATAAATTATTATTACATTACGACAAATTGCATTTTGAATTACGGCACCAATCATTAATAGACACTAATTGACCGTCGCTACGCTCCGGCTAATAAAAAATAATAAACAAAAAATTTCAACATAGGCCATTTTATTAGATAGAAAGGAAGTCATTATGATAGCTTATATATACTATCAGGACTAATATTAATTTGGAATCCAATTTAGGTTGGGACATAATTACCATGTCTAAAATAAGTAGCTGCGTGATGCAGTCGCGCTAATCCAGGAACGGAAATCTTTATAAACGCTAGGTATAAGCAAGTACATTTTTTTTATAAATCTACATACCGGTAGATCTTCAACTTTACATAATTATTAAAAATTATTAATTAATTTTTATATATTATTTAATATAGAATTTATGAAATTTATTTAGACATAAATTATATAAAAGTAATTTTATAAAAAAAAATTATGTAACATTATATATTTATGAATTTTATGTATTACTCATTGCATTTACGAAATTGACTGTTATATTTGAAATATACCAAATTTGAATAGTCTATTTCAAAATATCTAACGAAATGAAATGGCATTTTTGAATTTAATAAATTAACAAGAAACATGTCAGACAAATGCAGTGAGCTATGCGAAATATAATTAATTTTGTGTATCGAAAGTTAAGATCGAATTTAGTGTAGGAAGTCCTATAGCAAATTAATATAAGTTTTTTTTTAGTTGTTACTAGTGATTTGACCCAGGTGGGTGTCGCCCGGATATCCAATAATTATTTGACATGTCCTATGTGCACGCTGAATGTTTTTCATATATATTATTCGATCACTTTCTAATCATCTGATAACTCAATTTTCGATCACTCCATATTTAAAATTCTCTTTTTTTTTGGTAATTTTATTAGAAGCTTTATTTTTGCAAAGCTAAGTATTTATTAATTTGTAATTAATAATAAAACAGTTACATTTATGAAATTTAACTAATTTCAAATTTATTTTAGGTCATAACTTAGTGGATAATGATGTTATTAACTACAGATAAAGGTTTTCGACATTTTCTATTAGAAGTCAACATCAGAGAATCAGGTACTGTCACAGAAGAATAAGGGTAAGTTTGAGTATAAGGCTTTGATTTTGAAAGCCTTGAAGTTCTAACTTTATTTGAATTTTGAACTTGAGACAAGCCTTTGAATTGCCATAGGAATTTCTGTTGCTTGTAAATTTCTGTTACTTGTGCTATAGGTAGTGTTACACTCAAACCACCTCTAAAACAGTTTAGTGAAACTGGGGTTTAAAATAATTGAAAGCCTCACGTGATTAGTAAAGAGAACGTGATTGTGTATAGAGGTTTTTATATGATTCGCTTTTATGAAAGAGGCAAACGGTTAAAGGTATATGAAGATACTGATAGTTGTATCAGTTTATCAATAAAACTATAAATAAAACATTAATCTATTGGAAATGTGAAAACTATCACAATAATCATATGATTAAATATCAGTAATTCAATAGTGATTACAATCAATCAAATCAGGTTACACAAGTGTATGAAGACACAAGTATCAGTTTATTTATAAATCAGTGTATGAAGACACGATTCTTTATTAGAATAAATGAGTTATTTATTAGACAACTATTTTAGTAGATAACTATCTATTGTTAAACAACTATATATTTGTCCCAGGGCAAGACTCAACGTATTTATACATTTTTTATTATACAGTACCGGACAGCAAAAACAATCCATTTTTTTGGCATTGTTTAAAGTAATAACTTCACAACAAGTAATTATTTTAAAAATCCCTCTTACAAATTTTTTATTTGTAACCTAAACTATAAATCTGTAAGACAGATTTTTGATATCTTGTTTTCTAAAGAAGTTATAAGGGTTTAATTTCAGCAACTTTAATAGTAAAGCAGAAATTTGGTGCAGGACAGTTGGCCAATCAGATTGATACTAATCACGTGCTTGTAATTTGATTGGTTAATATTTATTATTAAAAATCCAAAATATGGCCCTTATTATATAAAAAAATTAATTTTATATTTTTAATCAATCAAAATTTTGTTATGGGCAGTGCGAAAAGATTGATACCTCAATATTTTAATTAAAAAGTACTGCTAATAAAAGTTTTTAAATTATTAATAATATAATTAACTATTTTTTACAATTGAATAACTATGGTATAAACTATCATTTTTTATTAATTATATTATTTTATATTACCTTTATATAAAAATAGATGAAAGCTAAGTTTTTAGATAAAAAAAAATTACAAAAAAATTTTTTCTTAAAAAAATAGATTTCAATTAATATCCTAATGAATTTGAAAGCTTAAAGCTTGCTACTATGCATGTAACTAGCTATAGATTCAATAAAACTATATTTAAATTTTCATAAAAAAATAATCACTAGATAAAAAGTTATTAAATATTAAAGTTGATGTATTTGTATTAAAATCATTAATTTACTATATGTACCATATATATTTAATAGTAAAACTAAGCTTAAAAATAACTATTAGTAAATTTTTTTATATTTTATATAAACAAATATTTAAATTTTAAAATAATCTTTTTTATTATTTAATAAAATAAAGTTAAATTAAAAAACTTAAATATTATATATAAAAAATTTTTATTACTATATCACAATCAAATTTATCATTTCTAAATATAGTAAAATTTACTTAAAAAGTTATTGCTAAAAATTTCTTGATTTTTTATATAAAATAATTAAATAAATTATATTAAACCCTTTTTTATCTACCAAAATAATTTTTTAAATTAAAAAAATTACATTTTATTACTAAAAAAAATTACTATTAATTTTTATTTGAGGTAGCAATCTTTTTGCAGTGGTCTATATATAAAAATTAGCCAATCAGAATAGTTAAAATCCTAAAATTTGGCGCCAAAAAAGAAAGAATGGTTTTTGCTGTCTGGCACTGTATAGTTCATGATCAATGATATCTGCTTGATATTAATGATATTCTAGAACTAAGTAATATATAAAATCACTAATATCAGTATGAATTATGTGATCTAAAGGATCATTTTAATCAATGTGATCTATGTGATTTCTTGGCTTTTGTGTTTACATGTTCGAATATCTGTAATATTCCTGTTCATTATCCCTTAAACCATATAGCGTATATATTTGTACACTAAAATTTTTAAAGACTTATTGCATAAAATTTTATTAGATTTTACCTCCTACTTTCTAAGCTAAAATAAAAGCACGTCACATGTTAAATGCTATATAATTCCTATCTTATAAAATTTCTTTTATAATTTTTAAAAAATTAGCTATCTAATATGGATCGTAATAGGACTTTGATGTCCAAATTTAATACTAAAAAAGGAACCTGCACAATGCAAAAAATTGCAAATTTTTAAGAAATTTTAAAATACTCACCTTTTCTTAGCCTTTTCTTGCCTAAAAAATATTTTTCAAATAAAACTTCAATTTAAAAAAAATTTTGGATTTTAAAATATAAACTTACTTTTTTGAAGGATCGTTTGAGATAATTAGACAAATCCTATAAATTTTTTAAATGTTTAAAATAATTATAAAAAAATGTGATAATATTTCTATATAATCTATATATAAATATACTTGTTTGAATTCTTCTAATTGTTCTCCAATTCTTCTAATTTTTCTGGTTCATTTCTTTCTTCTATATCCTCTGAAATTAATGTTGAAAATGATTCATGTCATTCTAATATTCGCTTTATTTTGAATAATAGAAGTTTGCTATTTATCACCACCGGTGATCATCACCAGTATTCAATTTACCAATTAAAATTTAGGATTAGGTGTAACATGTAGATCAATTTTGTATAACAAAAACAAAAAATTTTTAAAAAATTTCTAAAATTGCTTCTAACCTAAAATTTTGTTTATGAAACTACTTTTTTTATACAAAAAAAAAAATTCTTTGCTAAATTTTACTATATACAAAGCCCTATCCTAATCTCTAACCTTTACCCTTACCCTAATATTAAAGAGATTTAATTGTCTTGTTTATTTTGTTTTATGCATTGTAAATCACCAGTATGATCACCAGTAGTGATTTGTAGTAATTTTCATAATAATAATAATAATAATAACTTGATATCTTCTTTAATGATATTTTCAGAAATTGTTAACTTTTTCTAGTTTGGGCTAAAAATAGATTGGCATACTGTTATTGTGTATGCCGTCTTCTGGTCAGTTGTTTCTCTGGAGGAAAAAATCCTATTTAAAATTCAAACAACGTAACAGGCATAGGACATGTCCCCTTGAAATAGGTCAAAATGCTTTCTATAATTAAAATTTTAAAAAAACATATGAATTTACTATATAACTTTGAGCTAAGATCTTCATAAATCTAACTTATTAACTTAAAATTAAATTTTACAATTATATAGAACAAGAAAAGAAGAAAAAATTGAGCTTAAAAATTGAATTAAAATTTTGCCAATTTTGCACAAAACGAAAATGTAACTTTGCCAAAAACAAATATTTTCTAATTTTAAGATGAT
>QKWP01000969.1:54170-84241 GCA_003550325.1 Gigaspora rosea
ATTTTCGTTTTGTGCAAAATTGGCAAAATTTTAATTCAATTTTTAAGCTCAATTTTTTCTTCTTTTCTTGTTCTATATAATTGTAAAATTTACTTTTAAGTTAATAAGTTAGATTGATGAAGATCTTAGCTCAAAGTTATATAGTAAATTCATATGTTTTTTTAAAAATTTTAATTATAAAAAGCAATGAATGGGACATGTCCTATGCCTGGTAAGTATCATTTTAATTAGAACTATTCAGAACTTATTCAAAAAGAAGTTTGAAACAGTTCTTTGTCTTTTCTGATCTTTTTCAATTCATAACTTCTTCAGGTTTCGCTTTGGTGTTAATAAGGTCTAAAAGATTGCCAAAAATAGAAAACATAGAATCTTTAATTTTAGTAGTTAAAGTACTTCACAACAACCTAACTTTTTCCAAAAGCTAAAAATTTTTAAAATTAAAAACAATAACCTATTTAATATTTTTGAATATATATGAAAATTGCAAACATTTTTCGAATTTATTTGAAAATATTTAAAAATGGTTAAATATTTTGAATAAATTCAAATATTTTAAAAAAATTAAATTTTTACAGGCCATGAAGTTTTTTCGAATAGGCTTTCAGTCTTTTTCCAACAATTTTTGCATGAATTCACGATTATGGTCCCTAAAATAGTTCTCTGCTATTCTCTTAAATTCTGCATCAGTTAGATAAATTGAGTCATTTAACAACTTATTGGTGATTCCTTTGACATTTTGCTAATTATAAAAAAATTATTAGAATAAAATATAAAAAATTAAAATAAAATATAAAATTAAAATAAATATTAAAAAAATTAAAAAAATTATCTCAAGGAAAGCCTTTTTATTCATTGCATCATTGTTCTCAACCAAATTGTCTTCGAGTTTTTTTATCTGGTCTTCAAGCCAATCGACTTTTGAAATAATTCGCTTTACATGATGTAAAAGTTCATACTGATTCTCTAAAAGCTTAGAGATTGATGTTTTTGACACTTATTTAAAATTAAATTATAATTAATGAAAATATTTAAAAAATAAAAATATAATTAAAAAATATAATTTTAAATTAAATTAACAACCTTCGAAAGTTTGTGCAGGTTTAGTTGAACCTGCAGCCTCCACACTTTCTTGCTCCACGATTTTCATGATTGGATCTTGTCTAGCTTTTCCTTTGGTGGTCTTGTTCTTCCTGGAACCAAAGAGTTTTTGCCTGAACATCCTTTCATAATTTGTATATGTTTAAAATTTTATAAATAATTATTGTAATTATTGCTAAGAAATAGTTAAAAATAAAATATAAAAAATAAAATAAAAATAAAAGAATTTAAAATCAATGATCTCATAGTAAGCCAAAAGATAAAGACTTATATAAAAATATAAGCTAGCAGAACTTAGCAAGATAGTTATCCATCACATTCATATGGCTAGAGCTTGCCAAAAGTTCTACTCATATCGGCAGATTTTTGGGATTTACTATTAAAAATTCAAAAATATTTAACAGGAACAACTTTTGATCTACTGGTCCGTTTTTGATGAAACAATTACCAAAATGTTCATCTCGATGAGACGATTCTAATGGACCCAAAATCATCAAAATCCAATTTCAGAATCCTGATATCATTTATGATTTGTTTCACTTCAGGTGTTTTTGGATTGGTTTAACCAATCCGACAACACCCGAAGTGACACATATCTCTATTGATCTTAGAATTCTGTGATTGGATTTGGCAATTTTGGGTCCAATAGAATCGTCTCATTGAAATGAACATTTTGGTAATTGTCTCATCGAAAACAGAGCAGTAGCACAAAAGATATTCATATTTAAATATTTTTGAAATTTTTAATAGTAAATTCCAAAAATCCGCTGATATGTACTTATATTTACACTATCTACAATCATATATAGATTTTAAATTCAATTAATATATTTGCTAGCAAATTGCCAGTTTGCTATTCACAGTATTAGCAACTACATATATATTAAATAAAAAATTTATAATTAAAAGTTATACAGTATATTACGATATATCTGATATAGAATTATTTACCAATATAATTTGAAAAATAAAAAAAACCTTAAAGAAAAATTAGTCAAACAAAAAAACTAATATAAAGTTGGTTGTATTTATAAAATTTAAAAAATAATTAAAAATAAAGTAACTAAATGTTAAAAAGTACAAATTTTTGTAATAAAATAAATAAAAAAAAGCTTAAGTGGTGTTGCGAAGGTTGGCGGTATGTTGCAAAGTTGTAAAGTTGTTGAAAGTTATAAAAACAACAATATTGATTGATGAGTCATTGTTTACTTTTATGATAAAACTTAATATCACTAAAGGTGATTATCACTGCTTATATGTTCAGCCAATAGGATTGCAGGATCTTATATAATCAAAACAATAAAAAAGCAAAGAAAAAATCCAAAAAATCTTTAATAGCGAAATATTTTACTATAATAACAAGTCTTCAGACAATAAGTAAAAATTCTTAGTATTAAATTTTACATATAAACAAATCCTTCTGACCCAGACCCTACCAGACACTAACTCTAAATCTTTATTAAAAATTTATAATTATGCGGTGATGATCACTTGTGATAAGTTAGCGAGCTGTGCTTTAATCTTGGCTTATGATTTCACATGCTATTACATGATCTATAACTTTGCTATTAATACAATGTAGAGTAAAAATCACACTAATTTTTTAAAAAAATTTAATAAATATTTAATAACTTTTTAAATAAAATTTAATAAAGGTTTAATAATTTTTTAAAAAAAATTTAATAATTGCACATATATTTGCTGTAAAAAACACTATATAATATTATTACAAATTTTAATTATTACAAATTTTTTTGAGAAATTACAAATTATTTAGTTCCTGTATATATTGATTAAAAATGTATATTTAATTTAAAATATAATATTTAATAATAAATAAATATAAAATTTTAAAATTGCAAATTTTGTGAAATCTTGTGAAATTTTGAAAATCTTGTACCGTAAATTCCCAAAATAGCGGGCAGGGCATGCTATTTTGACTACATGCGCGCTATTTCGGGTACACGCATGGGCGCTATTTCGAATATGTAGGTCAATTTTTTGCATGCAATTAAATAATATAACGTGATCCAATATGAATGTATAATGGGGTGCGCGTTATTTTGGGGCGCGCATAGGCGTTATTTTGAAACCAGATATGAAATTTTTAGGGGTTGCAATTTTTGAATTAACGCTCCTGCCCGCTATTTCGAGAATTTACGGTAAAAACTTTTAAATATTTGCAAAATGCATGATTATATGGGCTAAGTGCTGTGAAAAGGGACCGAATTGACAAAACAAAAGATCTTCAGAAAATCAATTTTTATGTTGCAAATTTTATAATAAATCATAAGAAAGTACAAACTTTAAAGAACAATATAGCAAAATTTTATTAATACAACCACTTTTGTGTTTTAAATAAAAAATGATCTTAATCTTATTCTAAATTGATTTATATAAAAAAATATCTTTTGAAAAATTGTCAATTTGGTTCCTTTTTGTAACACCTACCCAATATTATTAAGAATAATTTAGTAGTGTTCTTTTAATATAAAATTTAAATGTAAATTTATATAAAACAACTTACTTATTTCTATGTTCTTTATATTAGAACAATTATGGAACCCAATATACCGTATCCACCAATTATTTTATTCAAATTTTTAGCTTTAATAAAAAATTATTGTAATGAATTGAATAAATTTTATTGAATTGGAATTTAAATATTAGCATCCAAGCTATTATTCCATATATGGCTATTAATACATTTTTAATAATTTCGCATAATTTTGAAATGTATTGAAATTAATTAAAGTATATTGTAATAAATTGAAAGTTGTCAATTTATATAAAAACAATATTGGGTTGTGCTTAATCTTGGTTTGTGATTTCACATGCTATTATGTAACCAATGACTTCGCTACTAACACTATGTAGAGTAAAAATCACACTAATTTTTTAAAAAAAATTTAATAAATGTTTAATAATTTTTTAAAAAAAATTTAATAAATGTTTAATAATTTTTTAAAAAAAATTAATAAATGTTTAATAATTTTTTTAAAAAAATTTAATAAATGTTTAATAATTTTTTAAAAAAATTTAATAAATGTTTAATAATTTTTTAAAAAAAAATTTAATAAATGTTTAATAATTGCACAAATTTTCTTTTAATCTAATATACAGAAATTACTTGAACTGGATTTTGTATTATATTAATTTTATATTTGCTGTGAAACAATTTTAATTATTTTGCATTTTTTTAAGAAATTACAAATTATATATAATGTATAATAATAAATAAATATAAAATTTTAAACAGCTCTTTTTCACCACAGCTTCTCCATCAGTTGATCTTATCGTCACCTTGATCAGTTTGATCACCTTGATCAGTTTGACTACCTTGATCAGTTTGACTACCGGTTCTTTGGCTAAAATTGCAAAATTTTGTGAAATTTCTGTGAAATCTTGGGAAATCTTGTAAAAACTTTTAAATATTTGCAAAAAGCTTGATTATATTATTAAGAATAATTTAGTAGTGTTCTTTCAATATAAAATTAGATATAGATTTATATAAAACAACTTACTTATTTCTACGTTAAAAAATATTAGAACAATTACAGAAACAATACATTCACCAATTATTTTATTTGATTTTTTGCTTTAATAAACAAGGATTATTGTAATAAATTGAATAATCTAAAAAATAATTGATTTAATACATTTCCAATAACTTTGCATAATTTTGAAATGTTTCAAAATTAATTAAATTATATTGTAACGAATTGAAAGTTGATGAAAGTTTTCAATTTATATAAAAACTATCTATTGTTTACTATTTATAGCAAAATTTATAAGGATTTTTGTTTTTCAAAAATGGATTGTATTTCAAAATCGGCAAGACAATAATACCTTTTATACTATTTCATAGTTTCATATGCATGTTCAGTAAACTTCTACATAGTCTAATATTAGTCTAATGCAAATAATTTCGAGATGTTTAATAATTGCACATAAATTCGCAAATATGCTATAAAAATAAATAAATGAAATTTGTAACTTCTTCAGAATGCCAAAATTGTGCTAATTAAGTTTATTTGATCAGTGGGCTGTGCTTAGTAAATTGCCGTCTAAAAAATCTTCACCCTGCCACCAGGTGAAACGGGTCAAAAATTTTAATTTTTTTATCGAACATAAAAGTTAAAAGTCAAATACAAAATATTAACCAATCTTGCTAAAAATTTTACTGTACGTGTATTTTGTTCTTTCAAATAAGGTTACTTAATCGATTCTAATTGATTCACATAGTAGAATTTGGACTTAACTATGTAGCAACTATTGTCAATCGTGGGTAGCTTATTTTGTAGTTTAATTTGAAACTACTTTAGGTTCAAATTTTGATTGGGCGATTATTGTTGTACAGATCACATGACTGGGATTTTGTATAACCTAGCCATTGGTCAAAGTGCAAGAACCCAAAAGTTATATGATCTCTGTTTGTATAACATTGTACATGACTGGGTCAAAGCCGGAGTGAAAATATTAATTATTATTTGACATATAGGATCCCGTATAGCAAAATAGTGCATTAGGCCAACCAATCAGATTTTGAGATTTTATAATAATAATCTGTTTATATATTGTATCTTTCTAAAAATGTTATTAATTTGTAAAATATATTAATAAAATGTGTGTAAATTTAGAATTTGGATCATTATTATTTTAATTAAAATTAATCATGTAATGATTTTCAATTATAATTTTTTCAAAATTACATGATTGTTCCAATGCACTGTTTTGCTGTGCGGGTTCTATATGTCAATTTGCAATTTTAAATTGACATGTGTTATTTTAAAATTGACATGAATTGTAAAGCGACACATAACATATATATCAACAGCTGAGTTCTACGGCTTATCAAGACCACCTCTTTTCTTAAAAACTTCTTCCACCTAGATCCTGGAAGAAAGTTTGCTAACTAATATCTGCATAATAAAACTAAAAAAGAAAAAAAACAAAATATACAGAGAGGTATAAAAGAAACGAAAATAAAGAAAAAAGAAAAATGGGGGAATACTGCACGACCTAAACGAAAGACCAAATATCAAAAAAACAAGATGAAAAAGTATAAAAAAAGAATATGGCCTGGCATACATATAGTAGAAAAAAAAGAAAAGAAAAAATAGAAAAAAAAGAATATCCTAGAATATCCACTAAAAAGAATATTCAAGTACATTCTCCAATAAAAATTATATAATACTGTACAAGAAAACGCCTTGCAAGAGTATTATATATACACAAAAAGAAAATAAATAATGTTCTGGAATTTAATCTCTAAAGAACTGCCTACTCCTATGCACCACGTCTCATTATACGTTCATTCATGTTTATCTATCTGCATGCCTTTTTCCCAATTAGGATTGGAACAACAATGCCAATCTTTTGGAGAGGGTATACCGATTCTCCTACTTTTTGTCCAAAATTTTAGAAAAAAAACTTCAAGTGAGAATATGATAGAAGGTATGTGATCAGATATGTTCTTGTAACCAAAAATCTTAAAGAGTATATTGAAAAACTTATTTCTTTTTAGTTCACTGCCTAGCCAAACTATAACATTTTCATCAATGAAAGAAAACTTCTACCAGAATTTCTTGTACCAAGAGCATCTACTGCTAATTATTTTGCACAACTAACGCTTCTGGCTTGCATGCCAAATATATAAAGAAGTCTTCAGAATAGCAGAAAAAGGTTGATCTTTATAAAAACCAGTATTAATAGCTGCTTCATCTTTTACTAAAAAAATTATTTGTTATTTTTTGTTCAGAAATTTGTACAAGTGATTGATAGGAAAGTTGTATTTCTATATGTAAAGGTAAATTATTTTAATATAATCAATTATTTAATTAATGATATTAAGTAATACGATATCAATATAAATTGTATATTGTTTGTTATTTCTATTGTTTAACAACAAAAAATTGCTAAAATCACATAATGACACATAATCTGAAAATTTAAAAGTTCATTTGCATATCTTCCTAATAAAGTAATTTTTTAAATTGTATCGATAGTATAGCATTTAATCAAAAAGTAAATTATTTTTAATGTAATCAATTATATAATTATTGATAATATTAGGGATGCACCAGTCCGGTCTGGTCCGTCTCGCTCCTAGTAGACCGTTATCATAGTATTTTCAGTCCTGGTCCCGGTCCGTCCGCGGTTCCAAAACGGTCCTAATATTATTGGTTATAAATGATGTAATTACTTACTAAGTAAACAAACATCATATGATCTGTGTTACACCTGATCAAGCAATTTGATTGGGTGATATGAATATCACAGTTTGTTTACAAGAACCGGTCCAGAACCAGTCCCAAACCAGGACCGATAAGACCGTGAGACTGTTGAAAAGACCGGCCCTGGACCGGTCTTTTTCAGGACTGGTGCATCCCTAGATAATATATTGAAATTAATATAATTTTTATATACGAAAGATAAATTTAATCATTGATATTACTTCAATAAAGGGTGTGGCGCCTTAGAGAAGTGGTCAAGGTGTCACCCCCCAAGCGGCAGGTTGACAGTTCGAATCCCACTGGCGACGTTTTGAAGTTAAATCTGCGTTCGGTGATTGTGGCTTATGAGCGGTTGGGTGCTAAACCTGTAACCTTGGTTCCACCATCTTGAATGGGAGCCTGCGGGCGCAATGATATATGTGTTACATCGCAAATCCAGGGAACCGGAAAAAACCCACAAGAACCCGTTTGGCAAGACCCGAGTTAGGAGGTAGTGAAAATCGGTCCTACGGTATGCACCAGAGAAGGCGGATACTACGATCGGAACGAACCTAATAAGGGCAGGTAGCCTCGGTTACCAAATCCGGGCAATGGTACATGTATGGGACATGAAATTTGTTCCGGTAGGCTCTTGTGCGAGGGTAAAGTAGCCCTTAGGTCGTCGAATTTAAAAAGGGTTGTGGCCCACAATATCTGCATTAAATGTAGTGCGTCGGTAGTAATAGGAGGACCATGAACCAGAGGGTTTAAATAGACAATTCCCGTAGTTGGGTTGTAGGTATGGCAGCTAGTGTAGAACCTTCGGGCGGACTACTTAAATTAGGCACCAAAAGTGCACGTGTGGCTAGTTGTATCCTCATTCATGTAACAAATATTACGTCACTATAACTCATAATAAAATCCCGGCCATAGCACACGGCCTCTAAACTTAAAAAAAAAAAAAAAAAAAAAAAAAAAAGATATTACTTCAATAGTAATATAATATTTATAATTAATTTTTATCTAAGGCCGAAGATAATGCATATGATAATCAAGTTAATTATATGTCATTTAATCAAAAGGTAAATTATTTTAAATGTAATAAATTATTTAATTATTGATATTATAATAATATTAATATAAATTTTTATAGTGTCCAAATTTATTTGCATACTAAGTTAATAGCATATTGTTTAACATATTAATTCTCTATTATTTTCTCACTTATTTTTTTTACTATCTTTGTTTTCTTTCTCTTTTGGTTTTATTTCTCATTTTTTCTTTCTCTTGTTTTTCTCTCTTGTTTTTCTTTTTTTCTTTTATTTTTCGCTTTTTTTTCAATTTTTTTTCTTTCAATTCTCTATCTCTCTTCATACAAATTGGTTAAAAAAAAGAAACTTTTCAAAGCCAAAGGCAGCAAAATGGCCAAGAAGAAGACAAAAAAATATAAGAAAGAAAAATGTAAGATTTACATTAAGCTGGTATAGTAATTTACAAAAATTAATTAATTTTAAACTTTATATTTTTAGTGGAATAGAGTTGATCTTCGCAGTAGATGCAGCTGCAATTGCCACTATTCAAGGAAAAGAAAAGGCAAGACGAGAATCATGAAAACTCCAAGCCCAAGTACTAGTAGTACAAGTACTACTAGTAGTAATAATGAAAGTAGAAGAAGTAGAAGGTCGAGTACAAGCAGTAGTAGTTTGAGTAGCAATGAAAGAAGTAGTTCCAGTAGTTCATCTGGTGGCAGGACATTGAGCCCATTAACTAAGGGACAAATATCCCATCTTTGGTAAATATATTATAATCTTTCTCTTTTTTTTGGTGTTGATTAAAGGAAAACAACTATTGTTCCCAAAACCGGATTTGGCAAAAAAATGTGAATTGCAATATACTGACATGAGAAAAAAATTAATAACAGCAATTACCAAGAAGTTGCCTGGATACTAGCAATACTTGAATAGCAGCTTCACAAGTCACAAAGATGCACTATGGCAATTAACTCTGATAGTACAAAAAAAGCCCACAATCATGCCTAAGTTGGGAGAAATATTAAGGTGAATGAGGTAAAAATGATATAAATTTTGTACTTATATAAATTATATTTAAAATATCATTTTTTATTATTATTTTTTTATGGAATAATTAGAAGAGAAAAAGGAACATAGGGGTTTAATGTTTTTAATTAAGTCAGAAAATAAGAGAATTAGAAGGTATTTATAAAATAATTTGGAGCTATTAACTACAAACAAGGGTGGTAATATGTATCATTCAAATGAAGAATGGGTTATGGATGAGAAGGTGGAGAGAAGGAAGTTGGTTTGTATTAATAAATGGCAGTATAGGCCCTATATAAATATATAATTCTAATTCTATGATTTGAGTTAATATTCAATAATAATATTTCTAATATGTCTAATATATATTATCTAGTTAAAATAGCTGTTCTATAAGAAAATAGATCTATACATTAAATGGCTTTAGCTAAAAAATCAAAGGATAATTAGAATGCCACTATGGCAATTATATTGATACTGAATGTGTACTGCCACTAGATTGCACAAGTTGGGATGAGGCCCGCAAAAAATATAGTATACTGGATCCCAAATTTTTCAAATAGAGATCAGTATTGGAAATCTGCTTTAAAATTTATGTTCTCATAAGAACATGTTTATTTAATTTAATGTTCTCAAAAATTTTTTTATGTTCTCAAATAAAAAAAAAATTTTCTCTCTTTCTCTTTCTCTCTCTTTTTTCCTTTTCTTTCTCTTTCTCTCTTTCATTCTCTTTCTCTTTCTCACACACTCTTTTCTCTCTCTCTTACTTTTTTTTATTCTTTCTCACATTTTCTTACTTTTTCTTACTCTTATTTTCTCTTTCTTATTTTCTTTCTTACACTTATACTTTTATAGTTTAGCTATTTTTTAATGTTTTTTTAATTAATATATTTAAAAATTTATTAATAAAAAAATAATTTATTAACAAACTATATAAACAAAGCTAAGTTATTCATAATAATAAAAATATAACTTCATATGTATATTTTTTAAAAATTATTATTTGAGGTTTTTTATATTTTGTCTATAGTGAATTTATAGATTCAAAAAATTTCTCACTATAAAATTTTAAAATATAGCACTAAAGTTTAAATTCATAATAACATAAGTTTTTTTAAGTAATTTTCTTGTAACAATTATTATCATAGTGAGTTTAATACTCAGAAATTTATAATATTATACAAACTAGAAATAGATAAACCAATAATTATATTATATAAAATTTGCTATAATTTAAGAACAACTAAATTGTTCTCTATTTCAACTAATTAACAATTAAATATTTATGAGATAAATTATTTTAAATTGTTATATTAATAAAAATAATATTTTATTGTTTTATAAATTTATCATAATTTTGAAACTTAATGTTCTCAAAAAAAATTTAATAGAGAACATCTTAAATTTTATAAATGTTCTTAGATTAAAAGTAATGTTCTTATGAGAACATAAAAACATAAGATTTACAATACTGATTATACTATGTCTATAGTACTATGTTTCAAATACAACCATCATACCATGTCCTCTAACTATCATGCTAACATATTTTTCAAAATATCACTATATTCCACTTTAACTATTATGTTATATTCATTTTAACTTTTGTATGTTTGTTCTAACTATTATGCAAAGTTTATTTTAACTAGATGCAATGCATTTAGAAAAGAAAACTTAAAGAGAAAATTCTACAAGATACAAAAAAAATTAGTTATATAAGGGATATAGCAGGAGCTAAAACTCTAAAATACAAATAGAAACAATTAGTAAAAGTGATAAAATTTACAAATAGCAATACTAACTACTGATGCAACAAAATCACAAACATAAGTACTGAAAAATAATGTCACCAATATGCAATATGTTACAAGCAAAGCTACTACCTGTGATGATGAAACCCGTGATGACGAAGCCCATGATACAAGACCATAACGTGGACCCATAACTAGTTCCATCTCATGGTTCGAAGTTCATTCTTATCATACCGATCATACGTAGGGTTATTATCAATAGTTATAAAGTTAGTCATAGCATTAGTCATAGTATAGTGTAATGTGCATAACAAATAGTCATTATTAGGTAAAGGGTAAAAGGAAGAGCAGAGAATTATTGTTAGTATATAAAGCAACGAATATAAAACTACTATACTTAGCTTGATCAATAAACAAAACCTCCTGAATCCTAAAATTTCATGTTAACCCATTCTTGTTTCAGTTTGATCAAGCTATAACACTTGCCCTCTAGTAACTTTTAATTTCATGAAGAAAAAATATATATATATATATAATTATTATATGTAAAAGATAAAATAAAATAAATAATAAAATCACAAGGAATGGCCAAACTTAATGAAATCTTAGCTGCATTGCATTAGATTCAACAGGAGAACCAGGCATTGCAACAAGAGAGTTTGGAACTTCGGAACACCCTAGATCAACTTCAAGCTCAAGACCAACCTCAAGTCTGAGAAGCATTTCCTATTTTTAACTAGCAAAGGGAACTAAAAGTTAGTCTTTCTGATAAGTTTGATGGAACCCATTCTAAATTTAGAGGGTTCATCAATCAGGTTCAACTTGTCATTCAAATGCAACACAATCGCTATCCAGATGACCTAACTCATGTAGGCCTTATAGTAGTTTGTTAACCGGCCCTGCTCTTGCATAGTTTGCTTCACTCATTGATACAGAGTCGGCATTACTTAGAGATCTAGATGAATTTATTAAGAAATTTAAAGCTACTTTTGGGAAAACTGACAAAGCCAGAATAGCAGTTAACAAGATCAGGAAACTTACCCAAGGTACTAAACCAGCTTCTAGTTACACCTCTGAATTTCATCAAATTCTTGTGATTTTGATTGGAGGAAATGGCATTGATGGACCAGTTCTGAACTGGTCTCAGGAATGATGTGAAAGATCTTCTTCTTACCAAAGATGACCCGACCTCCTTTAATAATGCCATGACTAAGGATGTTAGATGCGACAACCGTTTATTTGAAAAAAGACAAGTGCGTCTAACAAGTAGGCCCAACTGGAACCAACCAGCAACAAGTGGTCCTAACTGGAACCAACCAGCAACCTCTAGTACTGCCAGTTCTCTTTCTGAACCTATGCAATTGAATGTTGTAAGATCAAAAACTCTCTCTAAAGCTTTGCCTTTATTGTTGCAAGCCTGAGCACTTTGCCAAGATCTGTAGTAAAAAATTAATAATAATAATATAAAGCACCGAATTGACGCTGCTTTGTAGCTCTTGACGAAGTTTCGGGAAAAGGGGAGTTCCAACTGCAGTAGGGGAGCTGCAGTTGGATGTTAAATATAATTAGAGCCCCAAGCAGGTCATTTCTTCTGATCTATTAGGAGCCTTCATTATACCTATATTTTGAAACTTCTGAATAATTCTATGATAAGTGTCAATGTGTTAATTGACTTAGAAGCTTCGGCATGTTTTCTTAATTCTACTTGTGCGCACAATCTTCGTCTATCTAGTAACAAGAAAGAAATACCGTTATTGGTGGAAGTAGTTGATGGACATGAAATTTCTTCCGGAGCTGTCACCCACGAAACTTGGCCACTGATGCTCTGTTATCAGAATCACTCAGAAGAAATAATGTTCAATTTGATTCTATTATCACGTCATCCAATTATATTGGGATTGTCATAGTTGAGAGCACACAACTCATCGATAGATTGGCGGAGGAGTACACTGACCTTTTCTGATGCTGCTTGTAACCAACATTTCCAACCTTTATCACTGAAGACAAACAAGGATGAGCTTATTCTTATAGCTCATGCTTTCATATGGCCACTATAAGTGGGAAAGCAGGTATACATACGTTAGGAGAGCGCCATTAATCATCTGATTTTTTAGGTAGGTGGGTGGTAGAGCAATTATCAGGTCCTATATATAATATAATATATATAATATATATAAATATATATTATATATATTAATATATACATTATACACAACTTTTTCTAACGATCCCTCGCACCAAATTTTTCAAGAAAGCTGCCCTATGAAAACTATATAGTTATTATATGTAACATGCAACAAAACTCCACTTTCAGCAGCTGGGGCTCAAGGCCATTCACTGAGTGTTTGGTTTCTATGAAACCAAAAGTGGTCGTTACTGAAATAGAGTTGAAAAAGATAACTCATCTAAGTGAGGCCTCTCAGCAAAAGTCTGAAAAACTACCAAGCGAAGAAGTAGTAGTTAGAATTGTCATGGTCTTTGGATGTGAAAACATACAAAAGTGCTTGGTTAGATATTATATTCTGTATAGCGTAACTCTGTCAAGTCTTTATAACTTGGTGTACTTCCCTTCTGCCTCTTTGGTATTTTCAGAATTTCAACAATATGGGCATTTTGGTTTACCCTCTCCAAAAGATCAGCAGTGTTTACTCCTTCCAAATCAGGAACGCCTACTGGTTTGGTATCAACGTCACGAGTAGACCATTACGCTAGGATGTAAATAGTAAATGACATGTTAGAGATTTTGGACCGTACAAAGAAATTTCTTACAAACTCTGCTACAAAGCGGTTTTTCTTTTTGTTTTGTTTTCTTTTCTTCCTAAATATATGGGCAGCCGTCAATAGAAATCAAGCAAATCAACATTTGAACAAAAATTAATTCCTTAACTTTCACAGCTCATATCTTAATAAATTTTAAAGCTATCTTAATAATTTAATATTCAAAAGAAAGCTTATGGTCTAAGCTTTCTTTTGAATACTAAATCATTAAGATAGCTTTAAAATTCATTGAAATATGAGCTATGAAAGTTAAAGAATTAATTTTTTTTCAAATGTTGATTTGCTTGATTTCTATTGATGGCTGCCCATATAATACTAGAGTAGAGTTTCTATACAGTATTATATAATTTTTATATTTACACATTTTATTTCGTAACTATCAGGATTAGTCTTTTCTTTGTTTTTCTCATCTTGTTTCTTTTTTCTTTTTTTGTTTTATTTTTTGGTAATTCGTTTAGGTTTAGTAGTACTTTTCTTTTTTATACTCTCCTTTAGATTTCGGTTTAAATATTTTTTTCTTATGTTGGATTTTGAGTAAAATCATTCTACCATCAAAGCTAGGTAAAAGGATTTAAAGAAAAAGGCGGTCCTGACAAGGCTAACAGCAGCCATTCAGTGAATACAGAATACTTGCAGTGAGTTGCAGGTACCTGTAGAAGAAGAACTAGTTGTCATGGCAGGTCACACCTGGGTACTTCGGTATCGAGTGAGTTTTTATTAAATAAAGAGGATTTTAGTTAGTAGCCGGAAAAGTGCAGTACAGCATTATAACTTACCATAACTAGTATAATGTAAATATATTACTACCTCTTTAATAAAAGCAGGGCTGCTGGTTAAAAAAAATATATATATATTATTATATATATATAATTTTTAATATTGAATAACTTTTGATCCACCAGTCCATTTTTGATGATTAACTACCAAATGTTCGCCTTAGTGAGCCGATTCTAACAAGCCTAAAATCACTAAATTCTAATCATAGGATCCTAAGATCAACAAAGATTTGTATTCTATAAACAATTAATAATTAGATATGTCTAATTTGGTGCATCTAAGTTCTATGATGAATACCACGTACCATATCGATCAGGATCAGATTATTTTGGTACCATCGATTCATCTCATTGAAACTAGTGCTCCTAGGTCCAGTTCAGGTCTGGTACAGTCCGGGATCAGACCAGACTCAGACTCTAAATTTTACTAATTTCAGATATTAGACCAGACTCAACTATGAGTCCGGTCTGGGTCTGGTCTGAAATCTGCAGACTGATCTGAGTCCGAATATAATTATATGTATTTTTTGGCACTGAACAAGTTTACTTAGTGCATTTTGTTAGAATAAATTAGTAAAATTTTATGAATCATAAGATTTTATAGAATTTTATTAATAAAATTCTATAAAATCTTATAATTCACAAATTTTTATTAATTAATTCTAACAAAATGCACTAAGTAAACTAGTTCAGAACCTAAAAATGTATTAAAATGGCTGGTTTGTTTTTATTTTACTTGAAATTTGGAGAAAAGATGCATAATTTTGGATTCTTGATCAAAAAAGTCAAATTTAAGCATGTTTTCTTCAAATTTCAAGTAAACTAAAAACAACCCTGCTGATTTAATATATTTTTAGGTGCTAAACAAGTTTACTTAGTGCGTTTTGTTAGAATTAATTAACAAACATTTGTGAATCATAAGATTTTATAGAATTTTATTAATGAATTCTATAAAATCTTATAATTCATAAAATTTTACTAATTAATTCTAACAAAATGCACTAACTAAACTTATTTAGCACCAAAAAATACATTAAATCAGCAGGGTTGTCTTTATTTTACTTGAAATTTGGAGAAAAGATGCATAATTTTGGTTTTTGATCAAAAAAGTCAAATTAAGCATCTTTTCTCCAAATTTCAAGTAAAATTAAAAACAACCCTGCCAATTTAATGTGTTTTTAGGTGCTAAATGAGTTTACTTAATGCATTATGTTAGAATTATTTAGTAAAATTTTATGAATCATAAGATTTTATAGAATTTTATTAATAAAATTCTATAAAATCTTATGATTCACAAAATTTGTATTAATTAATTCTAACAAAATGCACTAAGTAAACTTGTTCAGCACCTAAAAATTTATTAAAACAGCTGGTTTGTTTTTATATTACTTGAAATTTGGAGAAAAGATGCATAATTTTGGATTTTTGATCAAAAAAGTCAAATTTAAGCATCTTTTCTCCAAATTTCAAGTAAAATAAAAACAACCCTGCCGATTTAATGTATTTTTAGGTGCTGAACAAGTTTACTTAGTGCATTTTGTTAGAATTAATTAATAAAAATTTGTGAATCATAAGATTTTATAGAATTTTATTAATAAAATTCTATAAAATCTTATAATTCATAAAATTTTACTAATTAATTCTAACATAATGCACTAAGTAAACTTGTTTAGCACCTAAAAATACATTAAATCGGCAGGGTTGTTTTTATTTTACTTGAAATTTGGAGAAAAGATGCTTAAATTTGACTTTTTTGATCAAAAATCCAAAATTATGCATCTTTTCTCCAAATTTCAAGTAAAATAAAAACAAACCAGCCGTTTTAATACATTTTTAGGTGCTGAACAAGTTTACTTAGTGCATTTTGTTAGAATTAATTAATAAAAATTTGTGAATCATAAGATTTTATAGAATTTTATTAATAAAATTCTATAAAATCTTATGATTCATAAAATTTTACTAAATAATTCTAACATAATGCACTAAGTAAACTTGTTTAGCACCTAAAAATACATTAAATCGGCAGGGTTGTTTTTATTTTACTTGAAATTTGGAGATAAGATGTTAAAATTTGTCTTTTTTGATCAAAACTCTAAAATTGTGCATCAAATCTCTAAATTTCAAGTAAAATAAAAACAAACTAGCTGTTTTAATACATTTTTAGGTGCTGAACAAGTTTACTTAGTGCATTTTGTTAGAATTAATTAATAAAAGTTTGCAAATTATAAGATTTTATAGAATTTTATTAATAAAATTCTATAAAACTTATGATTTATAAAATTTTACTAATTTATTCTAACAAAATGCACTAAGTAAACTTGTTCAGCACCAAAAAATACATATAAATATATTCAGACTCAGACCAGTCTGCAGACTTCGGACCAGACCCAGACCAGACTCAGACTTGACTAAAAAGTCTGAATACTGTATAAAAAATAAATTTACTTAGTAATTTTAAAAATTACTATTAAAATTACACAAAAGTTGAACGATCTTGGGATCCTGTGATTGGATTTCGATGATTTTGGGCTTATTAGAATCATCTCACTGAGACGAACAATTTGGTAGATGAGTCGTCCAAAACAGACCAGTAGACCAAAAGTTATTTAATTTTTAATATATATGTATATATTATTGAATATTAACCAATCAAATGCTTAGAAAAATTATCAGGTGGGGATAGGGGGGTCAGCTACTTAGTAAAACCTTAATCAGGTGATTTCTGGCGCTCCCTTATCACTTCCATCAAAATACAGTATTTTGACGACATGTTCAATGAGAAGGAAGCTGGAAAGTTACCCGAACATAGGCTGTATGATTGCCCAATTGACTTAGTACCTAGAAAACAGCCTCCTTGGGGGCCAATTTGTGAGTTATCGGAACTTGAACTGCAGACCCTTAAAAAATATGTGAAGAACATTTAGAGAAGGGCTTTATCCGACACTCTAAGTCCCCCACTAGACCTTCTGTCCATTTTGTTAAGAAGAAGGATAGGTCCCTATGATTATGCATACACTACCGAGGTTTAAACCAGGTGACCATAAAAAATAGATACCCACTTCCCCTCATAACTGAGCTGGTACATTAGCTAGCAACTGCTCGTATTTTCACTAAAATCAATTTAAGAAGTGCTTATAATTTGGTTAGAATTAGGCCTGGAGATGAGTAAAGACAGCATTCCGCACCCGTTATGGCCATTTTGAATATTTGGTATGCCGTTTGGACTTACCAATGCACTGGCAGTTTTCAACATTTAATGAATGATGTTTTTCGAGAATCTTTGGATAATTTCATTATAGTATATTTAGATTGACTCCAGAGGAACATAGTCTATATGTAAGGAAGGTGCTCGAGCAGTTTAGACAGTTTGGCTTATACTTCAAACTCGAAAAATGTGAGTTTGGCAAAACTAGTATAGAATTCCTAGGTTGTTTGATCACATCTAAAGGAATTCAAATGGATACAACAAAGGTGGAAAGTTTGCTTGCCTGGCCCACACCAACAAACCTTTGTGAGGTTCAGCAATTTTTAGGGTTTGCAAATTATTACCAACAATTTGTGAAGAACTATTTCCAGTTGGTGACCCCCCTGACCAACTTAACCTGCAAAACAAATAAACTGTTCTAGTGGTCTGCATCAGCACAATTAGCTTGTAACACCCTGAAAATGCATTTATTTCTGGTCCTTTCTAATTCACGTGGTTCCTACCAAACAATTTTTCCTTGAAACAGATGCATTAGACTGCTTTGTGAGCAATAATATCTTAATACCAAGACGATGGTCACCTGCATCCTATCGCTTACTATTCCAGAAAATTTACTTTAGCCAAATTGAACTATGATATCTATGATAAAGAACACTTGGCAATAGTAACGGCCTGCAAACAATGGTGCCATTACTTGAAAAGTGTCCCATATAAGACCGTTATATACTGTAATCACAAAAATCTTCAGTACTTTACTACCACCAAAGTTCTCAACCGACGTCAAGCCCGCTAGTCATTACTTTTATTTAATTACAATTTTGAAATCTTATTTCATCCAGAAAAGGAGCATGAGCAGGCAGATGCTCTAACCGAAGACCTGATTTTAAGCCTCACTCAAGTTATGCACCTTCGTTTTCCACGGTGATATTGCATTCAGAAAAAATGACCATTAACGCAATATCAACAGTACCAGTACACAAAGATTTTCTGAACCATATTTGATATCTGTTAAAGTCAGATCCACTTGCTCTAGATGTAATAAAACATTTGTAAAATGAGTACTGGGAAAAGAAGGTACATTTTGACTATTATAAATTCTCTTATGAAGACGGATTATTATATAGAGACAGGTTACTATATATACCTGGAACAGCAAAGAAACTTGATATATTGCAAGCAGGCATAATTCTAAGATAGCAGGACATTGCAGAGCAACAAAGACAGTAGAGTTAGTAACTAGTGACTATTGGTAGCCCTAACTCCAGTCCTTTGTACATAGATACATCAAAACTTGCGACACATGCACCAGGTCCAAAACACCTAGACACCAGCCCTATGGACTATTGTTACCATTACCAATCCCATCCCAACAATGGTAATCTGTTACCATGGTTTTCACAGTTCACTTACCTTTGTCGTTCGGCTTCGATTTGGTCTTAGTGGTAGTAGATAGGCTAACCAAAATAGTCCACTTTATGGTTTGTAATAGTAATATTACTGCTAAACAGACAGCCAAGCTCGTGTTAAATGAGGTAATATACTTATATAGCATACCTGAGGAATTATCTCTGACGGGGGGCCTCAATTCACTTTCTGGTTCTGGAAACATCTCTTTACTCTCCTAGGGATGAAAATTAACCTATCCTCCGCTTATTATCCTCAAACGGATGGACAGAGCGAAAGAGTTAATCAGGTATTGGAGCAACATCTAAGATGTACTATAAATTATCACCAGGATGATTGGGTCGCTTTGCTAGTGTTTTGAACCGAGTGGGTATCACCTGGGTCACCTGCAGGTGGGTGGGTGACCTGGGTCAGGTTGTAACAGCACAGGTGAAACAGGTGGGTTGACCCACGGGTGACCCGTGGGTTGACCTACGGGTCACCTGTGGGTTGACCCACGGGTCACCCATGAGTAGAGGTCAAATATTTAGTGATCAATCATTGATCGATCATATACTAAAGAGTAAATTTTGATCGGTTATTGCATATGATCAATCACGATCATATGATCGATCTTAATTTATGACCAATCATATGATCGAGCACTAGTCTACATAAATAATATTATTAAAAAAATTACTATTTTTACTCAAAATTTGACGATGGATATCTTGATAACTAGTGATCCAATTTGACTCAAATTTTTACCATAGATAATAACGATATCCAATTATGATATATAAAAATTTCAGACAATTTGGCGTAGTTATACTTGTGTAATCACTTGTAAACGATAGTCAATTATTCTTGTAAAATTGACTATCGTTTACAATCGATTACTCGAGAATTACCAAACCAAATCGTCTAAAATTTTTATATATCATAATTGAATAACGATATTATCTATGGTAAAAATTTGAGCCAAATTGGATTACTAGTTATCAAGATATCCATCATCGAATTTTGAGTAAAAAACAAAAAAAATCAAATTTTGAGTAAAAAAAAAAAAAAAAAAATCAGAGTTTGAACGATTTTTACCCCCCTCTCCCTTTTTTTCTCTCCCTCTTTCTTTTTCTCTCTCTCTCTCTCTTTCTTTCTCTCTCTCTTTCTTTCTCTCTCTCTTTCTTTCTCTCTCTCTTTCTTTCTCACTTTCTCTTTTTCTCTCTCTCTTTTCTCTTTCTTTCTCTTTTTCTTCTCTCTTTTTTTTCTCTCTCTTTAATTTGCTTAATCGGCTTACATTAATTGCAATAGTAACACTATTTATCTGAATTTTGTATAGTGCATTATCTTGCATAGTGGCCCGATATATTACAATAGAAGGCAGTTAAATATTCTATATAAGGAAAGAGAAATATTGCGATAATATCCAAAAAGAAAATAATAATTACCGTAGCAGTACCAAACCTTATTAAGAAGTCGAAAAAGCATGAATATGCAAAGTAAATTAGATTAAGTATTGTGGTCAGTAATTGTACTATTGTGGTTATTTTCAAAATAGAAATAATGATTACTGTAGCAATGTCAAACCTTATTAAGAAATTGATATACAAAGTAAATTGGCTAAAATATGATAATAAGGGAAAAGAGTATTGCGGTCAGTAATTGCTTGAATAAAATGAATATATTTAGATTATCATAGTAGTATTAAAGTCTTCTTGAAAATAAATTGTACGATTCACACAGGTATTATAACAATAACACTATTGTTATAGCCAAACATCATACGATTAATTATCATCAGACGAAGTTCTAAATTTGATCTTTTTAAATAAAAATAAAGTATATAAGAAACTCATTCTGACCTTTAATAAAGATTCAATTTCATCCTCAACTATTTCCCAAAATTCTGAATTCAGTTTTTGTTATAAAGTTATACTATATACATTCCTATTTAAGATTAAATTACTGTTAATCTTATTTTATAAACAATTGTTTAAAAAAAAAGAATGGATAACCGTAGTGAATATATGTCTGATATTGATTATGCTTCTAATAATAATATCCAAGATAATATTGAATCTTCCACTAGTATGTCTAGAAGAAAACCTGTAGAAAACCCTATAGCAGAACCTGATGCAAAGAAAATTCGAGTGAATTTTTCTAGGCCAAATAAGGCTAAGACTACTAAAAAGGCATACGTTTGGAAATATTTTGAAGTAGATGGTGATAAAGATATTTGCAAAATAGTTGTATTCAGAAATAACCAAGAAATTGAATGTAATAAAAGATATAAGCATGATGGAGGAACTGGAAACATGAAAGCACACCTACGAACAGTACATGGGATTTTGGGGCCTGATGAAATAACATCAAGTTCAGGTCAATTAAGTATAAATGAAATGATTAAAAAAGTAGTATCACACAATGAGTCTAAACAATCGGAGCTAAAGCGAATTACAACTGAATGGATCATAACAGACTCTTTAGCATTTAATGTTGTAAATGGAAAAGGATATCTAAAAATGATAAACCAATTTGATCCTGCATTTAAACCACCAAATTACAAATTCATTAGAAAAAATATTGATATCGCTTATCAAAAAGGTATAATAGAGCCTAAGAAATTGCTTGCTGTTACCTGTAAAACAGCATCCATAACCACAGACTTGTGGACTTCACGTGCCAATGATAGATATATTGGTGTAACTCTTCACTGGTTAACACCTGACTTTGAAGTTCGTGATGTACTACTAGCTATCAAAAAGTTTAATTATTCACATATAGGAGAAAGAATTAAAGAATTTTTAAATACTATAGTTGAAGAGTTTGAATTAGCAGGAAAAATGTTTGTGCCATAACTGATAATGGAGCAAATATGAAAAAAGCAATAAACCTTTGGGATGGTGTAAAACGCTTACCTTGTACTGCACACACTCTCTAACTTACAGTTTTTCAGGCTTTAAAATTTATAAATCCACATATTAAACGTGTTAAAAAACTTATTAAATTTTTTCGATCTCCTAAACAAAGTCAACGTCTTAAACAGGTACAAGTTAACTTGGCAAATCGTAATCAAACTCATACAAAACCTATCCAACTTTATGATTCCGAAGATACATATGAAGATCTATCTGAAATAGAAGATAATGAAGAGATAGAAATTTATGAAACACTATCTATTTTGCGCACTATTGAGAATACAAGAACTCATTGGAATTCATCTTACCAATCTTGGCAAAGGCTTTTAAAATTACGTCCAGCAATTGAATGGCTTTCTTGAATTTTACCCCTGCAAGATAAAGAAGATACTGCTAAATTAAATAAATGCATGCTTAAAGATGATGAATGGCAGTTATTAAAAGAGTTAATAAAAGTATTTAAGCCAATTGATGAATTGACAACTTATTTTAGTGGAATTCAATACACCACTCTTTCAGTTGTCAATCCAAGTATAGAAGCATTAAAGTTTGAATTTGCTGACAATATTTATGATGAAAATATTATAGATACATTCAATTATGGTAAATAATAGCTGTTTAGTTTTATTATAAAGAATTAATTATTAATTAATAATTTAAATTATAGATGATATATCATTAGATGAAACTGATTTTAGTGATGAAAACACTAATGACGATAATGAACCAGAATTCTTGCCTGGCACTATAATCACAAAACTTCGAGAGATTATTTATAACTAATTATGGCACTATTGGCAAGATTCAGAACATATTAAACTAATGGCCACTTTACTAGACCCACGATTAAAGGCAATGAATGGTTGGCCTACAGAGATACGAGAAGATACAATAAATAAACTGCATACTGAATATCAAACTTGGCAAAATACTATTGTAGCTGATAATACAGAAACTCATCATGAAGAAACTGCTACTCCACGTTTTATGAGAAGAATATTTAGAGCTAGTGGTAGTAAACAACCAAATAATAGAACAGAAATTGATAATTATTTAAATGAAAAAGTGGTACCAGTTTTACCTGAATCTACTGATGTTTATGAATGGTGGCATAAAAATCAGCATTCTTTTCCTATTTTAAGCAAAATAGCCCGTAAATATATATCAATCCCTGCCACTTCGGTTCCTAGTGAGCATCTTTTTTCTGATGCTGGGAACCAAATCACTACTAAAAGAACTTGGTTATCACCTAAAGTTATAAATAAAATGCTATTTATTAAACGTAATTGTTTGTACTTTAAAGTTTGGGAATAATTATTTTAATAAAACTGAGAATTTAGATAAATATTTGTTATTCACTAATCTTTATAACTTTAGTAATCTAACTAATGATGATCTAAATAATACTTGATCTGTTATAATTACTATTCTAATCTTTTTTTCATATGTATTTACCATATGTATTTATAAAGACTAATTGACATGTTCATTCTGTCTTTTATACTAAATTTTAGTTATGTTTGTCATATTAACTATCTGAGTTTTTTTTTAATTGACCTGGGTAACCCGATGGGTCACCTGTTGGGTGACCCAGGTGGTGCCTTTTTTTGGACTGACCCATTTCGACTAATCATATTAACTACCTGAGATTTTTTTTAATTGACCCAGGTGACCCGTTGGGTCACCTGTTGGGTCACCCGACAGGTGACCCGGGTGGTGACCCAACGAGTGACCCGGGTGGTGCCTTTTTTTGGAATGACCCGTTTCCACCCGGGTGGCAAATTGTCCACCCGTCGGGTGGCCCGGGTGACGATTTTTGAGACAGGTCAATTCACTAGTTTTGCTACAGGAAACTTCATCGATGAAAGAAAATTTAATTTCCACCAAAATTTCTCATCTTAAGGGCTCCACCTTCTGCCAGTTATCTTGTAAAAGTACGCTTTTGGCTTGCATGTCGAATATATAAAGGAGTCACCAGAAAGTTAGTTGACCTTTATAAAAACTGTTTTCTTGTGTTATCCTACTATACATTAAGTATAGGCAACTCTCCAACAAAAAACTTTTTGTTTTTCTTCCGTTGGTAATTTGGTTCAAGTATCCTGATCTATTATGAATATATTTTTATTATTTTTTTCATATATAAATATCATATATACAAAATATTCAACTATTATTACTAACCTCAAGTTATACCATAAAATTATAATATTTGGATACTTACAAACTTTGTGTAAATTCTTAAACTAAAATATACATATAGTGTTTAGTTATTCGTAGCTTTATTATTATCCTTGCATTATTATTGTAACAATAATATAATTTCTTGCTTTTTAGCAAATCATTGAAAGTCTTTTTATCCATAGATATAATATTTAATTGTTTAAAAGCAATGGCTAATTTATGATCTGTCCATTTTGCTTTATATACAATTCTGAACCCTTCTTTATTAATTGGCTTATGAACAGAGAATTTAAAATAGTCATAAGACTTAAAGTAACTTTCATGAATAGTATTTTTGAGGAATATACCATATTTTAACAATTATTTTTATATATAATTTATTTAAATACTAAATTGAAGACAAATATATACAATTTTGTCCAAATAGTTAAAACTTAGAATTGTAGAATTGATGAAGTTTTGAGACCAATATTAGACATGAACAATAGATCATTGGGCATTTATCCATATTGATCGTATTTTTTTATTCCAAATTGAAAGAAATTTTTAGCAAAGCAGATATGGGGTGTTCTGGGAATATATTAAATTATATATGTTCTAAAATAAAATTTATGCCAACCAAGCCAATAAAATTTTAAATCAAAGAAATTTCGATTAATGTACAGTGCGGAACAGTATAAACCAATACCCCCGCGCCAAATTTTGAAATAAATACTCAATTCTGATTGGCTAGAATAATGTAATCAATTGTGATTGGTCAAAAATTACATATGAGTTTCTTTTTTTTATATATTAAACGCCAAATTTTCAATTTCATAGTAAACTTTAAATTGATATAACCTTTTAAAATTAAAATAAAATAAAAATCTTTTTTAACCAAATTGTAGCTTAGCCTTAAAGCTACAATTTGGTTAAAAATTTTTTGAAAAAAAATTTTTTATTTTTATATATCAATTCTTGTAAAATACATATAAAAAGGTGTTGGTTTATGGTATCCTGCACTGTACTTCAGGTAAATTTAAATATAGAAATATTTGAATAATTTAAAATTAATGCAATTCGTCATAACTAATAATGTTTATATTTGTAATTCGAATGTTGAAATAAAATGTAACATCTGAAATTTTCTCAGACACTATAACTAATGTATTATCTTCAGTATGGATATCATCTATTCACTCTGTTTTGTCATTTCAATTCAATTGAGTAATTCTCAATCAACAAATAACTTGTTACAAGATATAAGCGATATTAATTTTCAATGCATCATGGATGAAAGTTCAATTCCTCAAATTAACAATGATCAAGCTGCAATTCACTCCCAAAATATTAATAAAACAGCTTAATTTTCTGAAGTGTTTAATATTTATATAACTTATACACCAGTTTATGAACTATACAATGTATTTATAGAAGATAGACGTGAGTTTAGACTTTTATCATACTATGAAGAACTTTAAAATTTTTACTGCTCAGGCATTTAAAAAATTTTTTTGATTATAAATTAACAAATAATTTTATTAATAATTTTATTAATAACAAGGAATATTTTACAAAAAAACCCTATATGAAATATAGAATATATAGTAAATATATAACAAAATTTGTACCTAAGCTTTATATACTATTAATTTCAAAGGCCTAATATTTTTATACTTCATTTTTTTTCATATATGAAAAAAATACCTAAATTATTTTATTTAAATTATAACATACAATGTAAATTTTTTAATAAATTTAAAAAATATCTTGTTTTTGATTAATAAATTGTAAAGTTTACATCCTTGCTCGATATTAGAAGTTTTTTATCTGCATTGAACACTCCATATATGACTTGCTTAATAATTAACATTATCTATATTTAATTCTCTTAAATCAGTTAGACCAAATTGAAGAACCGTCAGGATCACTCTTTTTGGTAACTATATAGAGGTGTGACTATAAATAAAATACTTTGTTATGGTCACATGACCAATGCCGGTTGATTTTTTTAAAATCAGCTCAATTTCCTTGCCTTTTTGCTCTAATGTCTGCTAAAGCTTTGTTTTTGATTTGGTTGATTTGGTTTTCATTGCTATTGTCACTTTCTTGCTCTTCAAGTTTGTGTTTGTTTTTATTTGAATACCTAGAAATTGAATAATTTGAACAAATTGTCATTATTCTTATCTTAGAGTTGGTATATTATTTTAGAAGTTTCCATCAGTCCACACTGTGTATCAAAAAGGTAGATGAGTTATAGAAATGCGTTATAGAATAAATCATTAATAACACGTCTTAAGTCAAAAATATGTTTACGATGTTCCTTATAGCAAATTGGCACAATTGACTTATGTAATCATTTGTACTACAGGTTGTGTTTAGAAAAAAATTCAGAATTCGAATAATCTATTATTTTTATACTATTAAAAAAAGTTAGTAAATACAAAATAGAATATATCTTGAATTAACCCAAAATACTTTTGAATTAAAAATGAAACCTGAAATTAAAAACTATTATTTATATATTTTTTTAAACTTTAAAGGCCGGGTACTATGGCCGGGATTTTATTATGAGTTATTAGGACGTAATATTTATTACATGAATGAGGATACAACTAGCCACACGTGCACTTTTGGTGCCTAATTTAAGCAGGGATGGTAAATGACCAGGTCATTTGATTATTTTTTAAATGACCTAAAATGACCCTTAAATGACCGGTCATTTTTGATCATTTAAATTATTGGTCATTTGCAAATGACTCATGACCAAATGACCCTGGTCATTTACAAATGACCATGGTCATCACGGTCATTGGTCATTCTACATAGCGTTTGGCTTGTATAATGTGATGATAATCAGGTATCGGTTAGCACGTTACATGTTACACGTTAACATGGGATCAAAAGTGGTCGATCATTTGTGCACGAACAAGTTTCCACCTGAAAAAATCTAGCATTTAATTCATTATACAAAAATGGAAGTTATTTATTTTAAATAAAGAAAATGACTCATATTTTGGGGATAAAACTAATAGGGAAATTCAAATCTCTACCGTACGTACATACGTATCATATTAAAAGGGGTGTCGTGATTAGTAAGAGATTAATTCTTTACCCAATCCAAAATATGTCAAATATAAAGTTGAATAATAAAGTATCAAAGAAAGTTGGCGAAAAGACATTGTTAGTATGAGAATAAAAGTGCAGAGATAAATTGCGCAAAGTGGAAATGTCAATGTGAGTATTAATAATACTGTACTAATTTCATTAAAATAAGACGATATTTATTTAAGTAATTAATATTTTATCGATGCAAATAAATTAGGGCCAGAACAATCATTTTTTAATTCTTCTTGTATTTTTCTCGTATTTTTCTTGTGTTTTCTCGTATCGTACAAAAACAGATTTGCACGTTTGAAAATCATATTATTGAAACGACACTACTGAGTATTAGCTTATGAAAATAATGTAAAATGTGTGAACATTAAAGAAACATTACATAATAGGCGACAACTGATACTTGTTTGATAACGATAAAAAAAAAAAAACAGGTACTGTATGGTTATCATTATTTAGTAAAAAGAGTTTTTCGCCTCTAATCCTAGTACAATATATATAGGATATATTCGTGCTATCTTATGCAAAATATTCGTAAATAACGTAAATAATATATTAGATATTTTCACGTCAAACTTTACAATGGGTAAAAAAAAGCATAATTTTCGGGAGTATTTTCATTTGGCCGAGCCTGATAACCCAAAAGCAAATAAAAAAGCAGTTTGCCTTTCATGCATTCGAAGATATACCTTACCTGTTGCCCTCACAAAGCCTGAGTGCTTTGTTTCTAATAAGGCGAAGTTGTGTCGTAGTCATCTTCAAAGTTGTGAAAATTTTAAAGCAGATTACAACGAGGATGAAGTTCTGGAAATTCTCTCGCGACCGGTTCCTGAAGATGCTAAAAAAAAGGGTAAAAAAGGTAATATTAGTCATATGTTTGAACATTTGTCTATGCAATATAATGATTATTTTCAATAAAATTATAATAGCCAAAGTCGACACCGAATCCGAAGATGAAATTTCCAATAAATCAATAATTGCATCAACATCTGCCAATACTGCATCACAAATAAAAAAGCAAACAACGCTTGCTAATTACGTTTTACGCCCACTTTCTGATAATGATAAATCGCACTTTGAGAATTTAGTACTAAGAATAATAGTATCAAATGGCCTCCCCTTTACCTTTATGGAGAACCAAGAAACGCGAGATATTTTTAATTTTATGATGCCAACCCTAAAGCTACCTAATAGGCGTGCAATTAGCGACCGAATTCTTTCAAAAATATCAGTGAATATAACAGAAGAAATTTTACAAAAAGCATGCGCGGATAAAATTGGGGTAACTGCAGCTTTCGACGGCTGGACAAATATCAAAAGAGAGCATCTGTTTGGCGTAGTTTTAATAACTTCTCGGGGTAAACCTTTGATCTGGAATGCGAGCGATATAAGTAATCAGCGATCAATGACCGAGAATGCAAAACTTCATATTAAAAACATAATGAATGATGCAGAAGAAAAAGGCATAAAAATAAATTGTTACGTGTCAGATTCTGCTGGTGAATATGCGGCTACAAGGTAATTTTAAGCAATTATTAAGTATATATATTTTTAAAACATTAGATAATCTAATTTTTTTTTTTTCTTTTTAGACGGCAACTAAGAATTGAATATCCTGATAAAGTTTTTGTGCCTTGTATGGCGCATCAGATTAACTTGGTTGTTGGAGAAATTTTCAAAGAATCTGATGCATACAAAAAAACATCAAAAAATGCAATACGCATTGTTAGTTTTTTCATTCATCAACGTATTTTACAGGCTTATTACGGAACGAACAAATGTCGTGTTATAAACAAACTATTTCTCTTGTCACCCCAGCTGAGACACGATAGAATAGTTTTTACTTTAGCTTTCATTCTGTATTAAAAAGTGAAGCCGCACTTAAAGTAATTAATAAGTAACATTGATTAAAGAAAAAATTTGTGCCGTATTTTCACGAAATAATGCCCTGTGCATTATTTTGCGAAAATAAGCAGTATATTTGCTGATTGTAATAACAAAATTTTATATAATTAGACATTGGCCACTAAACTTTCGCCCGTAAGAATTGGAACAACTAGCACCTCTCGAAGCGGACATTCAAGACAACGATTTATATCCGAAGATAACAATAACACAAGCAAGACACTTCAACATGATATTATATTAATTCTTCAAGACCCCAATTTTTGGAATCAGCTCTATGAACTTCAAGATTTGTTATTTCCCTTGTGTGGTATATTAAACAAACTTCAGAAAGACGTTGCAAGACTGCATGAGATCGTACATTGTTTTGGCTGGATCATTAAGGTTTTTGCAAACCATAAGGACGAGTACTTTTCTGATCACATGATAGCACATTTAGAAAATCGGTGGTCTCAATAGGAACAACCCTTACTTTTACTGTCATTAACTTTACACCCAAAATATCGACTTTCGAAGTTTTCTCCCAATACATCCGGTCTTTCTTATACGCATTTCGCTCAATGGTTAAATTACTATTATTATGTATGGTTTGGAAAAACACCCACTCGAATTTTACGGGAATTTTTATCATATCAGAAAGAGGATTTTCCTTTTAATAAAGAAGTATACCATCAGTTTGGTGAAAATATAGTTGATTTTTGGGAAATG
>QKWP01000969.1:94819-110599 GCA_003550325.1 Gigaspora rosea
AAAAAAAAGAAAGAGAGAAAAAAGAAAAAAAAGAGAAAGAAGAAAAAGGGAGAGGAGTAAAAAGGAGAGGAGGGATAAAAGGGAAAAGGTGTAAAAATCGTTCAAAACGGCTTTTTTTTTTTTTTTAAAATTTTTTTTTCCTATGCCAGTTTTCTTTACTTTGTTTTTCTCTTTATTTTTAACATACTTTTTTTTGAAATTTTATTTTTTATTTTTTTTTTTTTTACCCGGTGATCTGGGATGAAATTTTTGTAACGTGGTCAAAACACTGTATAATTGTTAAAGATCTGTTAATCGTTATATATTGTTGTGGTCAAAACACTGTGTAATCGTTAAAGATCTGTTAATCGTTATATATTGTTTAAAATAATTATGATTATAATCGATTTATAGATATATAACGATTTAATATAAAAAATGATATATATCGATTATAGATATATATCGATTTTTATCTAATTAATTGATTTATAACGATATTTTATAATCGATATAAAACGATTAAATGCTATATATCGATCAATATCTATATATAAAAGTTGCAGATGTTAATGTTTAAATATAGTCAGCTTTTGCAATGTATTAGGTTTGTTTAACTGTAAAATTAGTTTATGTACTGATATCATGTAAACTGAGAAGCTTGAGTTTATTAATAATAAATATCGTATTTATCTACTTTGCGTATATCTTCTATTCTCTAAATATATGTTGTGAAATATTTTGTGTATACTAGTTTATTATTAAATCTTCCATATCTTAACAATGGACTTGATGGAAATTGCACATTAACATATTTAAGTTTGGATGATAATTTGCTAAATATGGAACTTTTAAAAACTATTTTGTTAAAACCACTAGTTTCACTAACACTTTGTGATTGTTCTATATATTCTTTAAATTATGACCTAACTGACTTAAGCTTTAATTATTCGCTACAAACTTTGAATTTATCTGAAAAAGTTCTGAAAATTAGCTTAGATCAGAATGTGAAAAAATTTTTGGAGTAATATTGAAAAAAAATAAATCTCTTAAAACTTAAATTTTGAGAGATAATTTACTAAAAGAAGGTGTAAACAATATTTTCGAATCCTTAAAGACAAATATTGCCCTAAGCACTTTGGATCTAAGTTTTAATAATTATGAATACGATTTAGACTTAATTTTACAAGTAATTATTCAAAATATATCATTGAAATCATTTAACATTTTCTTGAACATTCTAGATCAAAATCAAACCAGAAACGATATCGATAATTATTTTAAAAAAATATTCAAAACTTCAACTTTAAGAATACTATATGTGATTAATGTGCAAACTAAGACTTAGTAAGTAAGCAAAGTTTATTTACTCAAATCTGACGATTACAATGTATCGTCTGTGCAAATATGCAAGCAACACTTAAAGAGCGTGTATTTGCACTTGTACATAAAAATAAAAATATAATTACTTTTTCAATTTTCAATTAAAAACTTATTTATTAATCGATTCTAACAAAACATAAAAAATCCAACAAAACATAAAATCTTAATAGATTCCAAGAAAACATAAAATTCATAATCAATTCCAAGAAAATATAAAATTTATAATCCTCACTGAGTGTGGGCAGCCCCTACTTTTCACTTAATGCTCTAAGTGAGTCGCTATCACTGAAAAGATGTGGGCAACCCCATATTTGTAATTAATAAACTCGTTGTGTTAATTATTTTTTTTATTTTACTTTAGAATCTTTCAAAAGTCGCAATACCTCATTAAAATGTACTCATTATAAAATTAAATATGTTCATTGTAAAATTAAATAAATGCTCATTGTAAAATTAAAAAATGTACTCATTAGAAAATTAAATACACTTTCGAAAATTAAATATAAAATGTACAATGGTTTTTTTATTTACAAATTTTATATACAATTTTTTGGTTCTTGTATTAAGTTTTTTTGTATTTACAAAAATGAAATAACAAATTAATTCTATACAATTTTTTGGTTCCCGTATTAAGTTTTTGTATTTACAAACAAATTAATTCTATATACTTTTTTTTGGTTTTCGGTATCAATAACAACCTTTCGACCATCCTTCACGCTCTCAACAAGGTTATTGATGTTCTCCTCCATCTTTCTTAAACCAATTAAATTATCTGATAAAATAATTTTAATTTAAAAACTTTTGTATTTACACGAAAAAAAAAATTACAAGAAAATCGTGATTGGTAGACATGTTGAAAGGTCCACCAACAACAAAATGAAAAAAGAAAAGACCTTTTTCGATAGTCACCTCCACCAGCACCCAGCTATCAGGATTTTTTTCTCAAATCATCCTTCAGTCTTAGACTAAAATCTCGAGCAGATGCTCAAAAATGATGAGTTATTTTTTTTCTCACCGACGAAAAAACATGGCGATAACCACTTCATTCTGATTTTGACCACCAAATTGCAAAGGGTCGTTCTGATTTTGTTATCTCCGAAAGCGGTCATTATTGAGGTGGTGATGTCGTTGTAGATGAAGACTGCTGCGACAACCGGTATATTATTATAAAACTATATATTAATAGGGCTAAAACCATATTAAATATCTGGTTGTTGACTTTATTTTTTAAATATTTAAATTGTTCTTGGAGATCTTTGATATCGTCGTCGTGTTTGAAAATCAAGTTATTTTGTTTTTTTTTGCATTTTTTTTATTTCGGTTTCTAATTCTATTTCGAAGGGACTTGATTTCGTGCAATAATTTTAGATGTAATCGAGTCAATAAAATTAATCGAGTTTTTATCGTCGAAGTTTGATATGTTGGAGTTGTATCTTTTGTTTTAGTATTTTCTTTATCATGAATAAAGAGTATAAGTTCGTTATTGAGTTGGTCATAATTTAATACTTCTACAAATACATGAGGTGCAAAATTTTTAGTAAAATTGATTGTGGTAGCGAATACAGAATTTTTTGGAGGTTTTTGTTTAAAGGTAATAAATAATTTTAATAAAATTTATCTGATCGATTGAAACTGAAAATTTACCAGATTCAAATAACTTGATGGATTGTATTAGAATTTGGGAATAAATAGAAAGGTTGCCCAACCGCAATATAATTTAAACATACTTCTTTATTGATATCATTATCAACAACAAGATCGAAATATTTTTGAGTTTTCTCATAGATTTGGATATTTGCCATAATTTTCTTATCGTTTTGTGTTGTAAAACTGTAAAATATTTGGTAGTTATCGAAAGTAAAAAGTGTACAATGTGTAAGACGATAATGACTTTTTACATTAGGATTCAAGAACCTTTTGCTAAAATTTAAAATCTTTTCCTCCAAACATTTCGTTAAGAGCTGCATAAGTTGAGTAAGCGTTTGGATGACTCATCTTAACGTTTTCGTTTTGTAAAATTAAAGTTTTTGTACCATTTCAACTATTTATAATGTTATGTGCATAAATAAATCTATATTTAACAGTAATTTTTCTAAATTGAGTTTATCTTTCTTTTCATAATTAGGTAAAATCTTATCTAAAATTGTATCTAATCTCATCTACATGCATTAAAAAAATTTTTAATCTCACTACAATTTTTATCTCACTACTGCACTACACGTCAAAAAATGTAAATCTTTAAGACTTGAATCTTAAGAGTGAAAAGTCATATGAATTCATTTGAAATTTAATTTGGTATGTTTTACGTACAAGTGCAAATATGCACTCTTGGGTGTCGCTTGCATATTTGCATGGTCGATACGTTGTAATCAATAGAAGCAGACGATACATTGTATTGTAGAAAAATTGATACGAATATAATCGATTTTGGTCGATATGTATTCACAAATCTCTGAGTTTATTTTGTATTGTTTTTTTTTTTAATTATTTTTTATTATTTAGAAAATTAACAAACTTTGTAATAATTAATTACATCATTAAAATGAATGAAAAATATCTCAAATTATTAAACAAAAAAAGTAACATTATTCAAATAATTTGTTTCTAAAAATATTTTTTATTTCGCTAACTTCTCTATTTCTAAAATAGACTTGTCACGACGCCAATTCATTCTTTCCCTAAAAGTTCTCTCATTATTCATTATCATTCCATAATTAACCCTCTATTCATTATAATCATACTTGGTCAACAAAAAATAAATCTTTCTATTATAAAAATTATCAAACACCTGATAAAAATATTTGTCCCCATCTATCTCTAACAAACTCTTTGATCAAGAGTATACATTAGGACGAAAGCATTTCAGGTTCTAAAACCCGAAATTAAAATTTGAAGACGAAATTGTTTTTGACCTATTTTACTTGAAAGATGAAATTATTTGATACTTTTTTTGAATAGACGAAATTATAAAGAACATATCTATATAAATTTTATTTGCTCTTCTTTATAAAAAATTTTAATTTTCTCTAATGAAGACGAAATAGGCCTTTTTCAAAAATCAATTTCGGTGGCATCACTAATCAAGAGTGGTTGAGTACTTTTGTCTCGATAATTTTCATTTGAAGTTACCTCAAATTTTTTTTCATCTTCAAGAAGTTTGAACAAATATCCATATACATCATGGATAATATTTATGCTTCTAAAAATATCACTGATAAATTTTGGTGTCACATTTAATAAATTTATTCTTTGAACGCGACACTACTATATTCATTATTCATACTTCCCTAAATTAGAATTATAAAATTCTAACGCTATTATATTCAAGTTTACTATCTTATCATTATATGACAATAGTTTAATATACCTTATTATAGAAATATACCTTTATTATAAAACAATAACGAAATTAAATTCTTGAACTTACCTTCGAACATACTGATCATGTGACCTAAAATAAGTCGAAAGATAAATGCGAAAATTTCTATCCTTTCTGTGTATAATACGACCATTAAAGCCTGAAATCATACTTCGCAGCAATGGCAAATTATTCAAGCTAAAAGAAAGTTCACACCAACTCAGCATAAGGAAATACTAAATTTTAACACGAACTCTGTTAGTGAAAGGTTAATGCAGATAGATATTTTGTCGTCTTGCTCGTTAATTAACAAGAATAGAGTTATCATTTTTTATATTTAGATATCATTAGGATTAATATTTAAAAGAAACTTTTAAAATAAGAAGGTTAATTTACTAGTTCGGGTTGTAGGCATTTTGTCCATATCGATCTTTCAAAAAATCTGTAATTTTAATGTTATACCAAATCGCACTTAAGTTATAGTAGATTAAATGTAACCTAAATCAATTAGTGAGTAACCAGAATTGAAGTTCAAATTGATCCAAATTTCAGCGCCCTATTATACGAGAAAGTCAAAACGTGACAAAATCGCTTGTTTTTCTAGTATAGGGAAGGGGAAATCAGCAGGGTTGGGCAACTGGACAATTGGACAATTAGAAATTTGTCCAGTGTCCAGTGTCCATATTGTCTAGTGGAAAGCAATGGATTAAAAAAATAATTACTGGACAACAAAAATTAAAAAAAAATTATAATTTTTAAAATTTTAATAGGCAATTCTCCAGTCAACTGGATCAAAAATTTTTTTTTTATAAATAAATTTTACTATAAGTGCGAATGCACAGCATCTCTATCTAAAACTTTTTTTTATACTAAGTTAATCACCTTTCTGGCTTAAGAGACTTTTGTAAGCTCATTAAAATGCATCTAATGGTGGTTAGAGCGTTAAAATCAGTTTGGTGAATATCAAAATATCTTTAAAACCCTTTTTTTTACTATATAAATTTCTTTATAAACAATATTTGTTTGTAAAGAAATTTACATAGTAAAAGAAAAGTTTTTTTTAAAAATATCTTGGCATCCACCAAGCTGATTTTAACGCTCTAACTACCATTAAATGCATTTTAATAAGCTTTACAAAAGTCTCTTATGCCAGAAAGGTGATTAACTTAGTATAAAAAAAAGTTTTAAATAGAGACGCTGTGCATTCGCACTTATAGTAAAATTTATATATAAAAAAAAAATTTTTGAACCAGTTGACTGGAGAATTGCCTATTAAACAAAAAAAATTAAATAAACTAGATAATTAACCAATTCTGTTAAAATTAATAACTTAAAAAAATTAATTTATTAAGCCTGTTCCTGCTACATAATATAATATTTATAATGTTTTAAGCCTGATATCTCTTAAAACCTGCTTACTATGCATATCGCTTTGGGAGGTTAACATCATTTGAAATACTATCCTTTACAATTGCAAGCAAATTGGTTGCTTATAGATATTTTATTTAGTTAAATATAGTATAATATGGCCAACATATTTATTCTTATTAATTTTTTCAAATGTACTATATGTGCTAACAGAATTTTTGACTAATATACAATAATTAAACTAAATGTTAAAATTAGGGAATATGTTTTCCATGCACCCGCATGGTTGTGCATCCCTTCCCCAAATGCTCTGATTTTGTAAATAAACTAGGTGTATAAGATAAGTTAAGGGTAGGATAAACGTAGATCAATTTTATATGATCTACGTGGTACTATAAGATTTTATATAAAAATTAAACACATGCCTCTGATAAAACTTTTTAGAAATGCAACCAATTTTAACAAAAATTTGGTATCACGTAGAATGAGCCCTTATTTTCATAATCGTGAAATTCTAGAGCTTATAATATTTGAAAAAATCCACCTTTATATATTGATAAAAAAACTTAGATAGGCCTAAATTTACTTAGATAGCACAAAAAATTGCTAATTCTGATTGGTTAGATCACATTGTTTACAATCCTGATTGGTCAATTACATGATTTAATATGATTACAACGTGATTACTATTAGAAATGATCCATGTTCACCCTACCCTTAAGGCCTTTAACGTTAGGGTTAGAATAACATTTATTATATATAAATTTTCATTTCCATCATTTTTAATTAGTACACCAAGATCGATTTAAACATTGGTTTTCGCTTTTTTCTTCTTTTACGCATGTTCGAATTCTTCATCAGGCTGATCCAGAAGTTTGTACCGTATTACACGTATGTACGCCATACTGATTTGTTTTGTATATCAGATATGGCTATATTGATATCTGATATTGCTGTATTGCTATATTTGATAACTGAAAATCTGATGATGCCTTTTAATGTACATATTGGTATATTTCAAAGAAAGTGACTCTTTATAAACAACTTCGTTAGTCCTAAAATAGGCCAAGCATTGAACAAGACTATACACGGACAACATACCAGTATCATTCTAAACGAGCTAAAGAAGAAAGTCAAAGTGAAAAAGGTGGTTATTGTCATCAAAAAATCTTTAACGAGGTGCACTTTGTAAAAACAAAAAAAAAACAAGAAAACTTTCCTGAAACCCATTAACAAAACACATTCTGGCGACGCAGACGGATTTAGCACAAAAACACATAATAAGTTACATATTCAAAAGCCTAGTAATAATCCACGTAGAACATCAAAACAAATTATAGTCATTAAAGTGCTACTTAGACCTCATAGTGTTCATTTAGGATATCACACGATTAATTAAATGAAGGTAAATGATAACAGCTACAAATTACGCTATATTACCACCACATTTATCCAATTTTATACTTACGCTTATTCTTGTTTATTGCACCTTTACTAATTTAGGTGCAAGATGAGAATATAAATAACCTTGAATTTGGTGGGCCGTCACATGACTCTGAGTGTAAAGGACCAAATGATTCTGTAGATTTTGCCCATGAAAATAGTGACTCGGATTTAGGTATTTCTGAGGAAAAACTATATGAAGGAATGAATTTTCGAAGTTGGGAAGAAGCATTAGATATGATAAAAATGTATGCACAACAAGAAGGTTTTGGGCTAAAAAAAAGTCGCAGTGAAAAGACTTCTGATAGAGTTATACGAAAATGAACTATGCTTTGTGAGCACAGTGGCGAGTATAAACCAAGAAATATGCATTTAGCTAAAGAAACTACCACTAAATATATAAAGTGCCCATGGCATGTAAATTTGTCACAACCAATAAAAAACAATTCTAATGAAACCATTTATATTACAACTTTGAACAATGAACATAACCATAGCCTGTCTCCCCATAGAGTGAAGTTTTTTAATGATCATGAATTTACTCAAGAAATGCATACGCGAGTAGAGTTCTACTTAAATGAGGTTAAGCTTAAACCACTACAGATTCAAAAGGCTTCACAAAAGGAATTTCCTAATCACGAAATTCATCTTTCTGAGATTTATAAAGTAACAGTGAAATTTTACTGTGAGAAGCGGAGAGATGTTTCGAATGACGCTGCATCTTTGTATAACAATTTAATAAGAAGAAAGGACAAAAATCTCTGTTGGTTCATTGCAATTGATTGGGACAGAGAAATGAATAGTCTTCGAAGACTATTTTGAATGTTCCCTGATCAAATAATTCTTTGTATGGAATTTAGCAATATTGTTTTAAACGATAATACAGCAAAAACAAATTGCTATGATATGGCTCTTTCCCTCTTTTTGTGCATTGATAACCATAGGACTTTTCGACTAGTTGGTTGTGCACTTATGGATGATGAGTCAGCTGATTCCTACCGGTGGGTTTTACAACAAACAAAGAAAGCTACAGGCGGTTGTGTACCTGGCGTTATTATGACTGATGCTGATCTGGCCTTGGACCTTGCAATCTCTGAAGAATATGAAACATCATATGCTATGCACTGTATTTTTCATATTTCACAAAATCTCCCTCGAAACCTTGAGGCACAGTTGGGCAAAAGGTATCATGAATTTGTCAGAGACTTATATAGCACAAAACTCGTTAATTCCGGAAGTTTTTGAATATAAGTGGGCACAATTGTATGAAAAGTATAATGATTCTAGAGTGGTCAAGTATTTAGAACATTATATTCATCAAAAAAAGCATGGGCACGTGCATACATAGCAAAGGTCTTTACTGCCAATATCCAGACAACGTCACGGGTCAAGAGTTATAATACTCAAATTAAAAAACTTGTTTTAAGGGTAGGGTGAACGTAGATCAATTTTCATATGATCTATGTGGTACTATAAGATTTTATATAGAAATTAAACACATGCCCCTGATAAAACTTTTTAGAAATGTGACCAATTTTAACAAAAATTTGGTATCACGTAGAATGAGCCCTTATTTTCATAATCATGAAATTCTAGAACTCATAATATTTGAAAAAATCCACCTTTATATATTAATAAAAAAAACTTAGATAGGCCTAAATTTACTTAGGTAGCACAAAAATTGCTAATTCTAATTGGTCAGATCATGTTGTTTACAATCCTGATTGGTCAATCATATGATTTAATATGATTACAACATGATTACTATTAGAAATGATCTACGTTCACCCTACCCTTAAATTCTAGTATTAGCCTTGTTGAACTTGCTGAAGTTTTAGATACAAACATACGTGAAGAAAGCAAAAAGGCAAAATACCTTTATTGGAAACCCCAAATTTCACTAACATCATCTGCCCTTATACTTCTACAAGCATTATTTCCTGAAGTCGATAAGGCTTTATGCCGTTTTCTTACACCTGCAATGATAAAAGTCCAATGTTTTGAAATCAAAAGCTGTTTAAATTATCAGGCGTCTGTTATTTCAAAAGATGAGTTAATCGAATATCAAGAGGTATGCATTTTTGGATTTTTAGGGTTAGGGTCATTTTTCGGATTTTTAGAGTTAGGGTACTATTTTTAATGCTAGCGAGCTCTATGATATAGGAGTATTATCATGCATTATTGTACTATCATTGTTATTCATTTTCTTGATGAAAATTTCTCCAATAGGCCATTTATCTGGTATCATGTAGGGTTAGAGTTTGTATTTTTATTAGTTGTAGGCATAATTAGTAAATTATCACCTTGTGTGATATCAGGTAAATGGTCTTTCGGGAAAATGACTATTGATGTAGCTACTGTATTATGATACAAATTGGAAATCTAATTAATCGATTAGTTGTAAAGTTGACAACTAATTGATTTGAATTTTACAGACCCAACTTAGTCGATTAATCGATTAGTCGATTAATTGATTAATCGATTGGCCAACTAATCGATTAATCAACTAATTAGTCAATTGGTCGTTTAATCAAAAGAATATCATCCCGACTGTTTCAGCTGCATATTTTACCAAGTTTTGTTTTTTATTTATTCAACTAATCGATTGGTCAATCGATCAGTCAACTAATCGAGTAATCGATTAGTCGATTAATCGATTGGCCAACTAATCGATTGTTTGTATAGAATCGATTAATCGATTAGTTGGATAAAATGATCTATCAACTAATTAATTGAAAACTTTTTATCGATTTGTATCACTAGTAGCTATGCGTTATATTGTTTTTAGGATCACTTTTGCAAATTATATTAACTGCACTTTTTTATTTTATTTAAGCCCGAACCAGATGCTACCCAGTTTGCTAAAGCGACGAAGACGTAATGCAGGTTTCCATAAATTATATATTAAGAAACGTTGACGTTAATGAGATAAAAGAAACCTGGGCTATCTGTACAATCACGGCTTCAAAGTTCTGCCATTTTATTGTTCTCCTTTCTGATAAAACCTATGTATGTTCCTGCATGGGGCTTGTAAATCGTGGAATAATTTGTTGCTACTTTTTTCAAGCAGTCATGTTGCTGCATTCCACATTACACATATTTACAAAAGGTGGTATAACGATATTCATAGCGATTTACGAGAAGAGCCCTATATTATTGCCACATGGTTTAGTAAGGACCACCCTCAATGTTCGTTTGCAAATCTAGTGAGATGTAATACCAATAGATTATTTATATCCCTAGTTGATCTATAAAATGAAAGAAGAGTCGATATTAATGAACGAAAGATATATGGAGAATTGTGGGCATTGCGCGAGATATAACACAAAAGGCAGTTCGATTTTGCAGACAAGATGTTCTTAAGAAACTATAGGATTTATTGATTGAGATACAAGAGAATGAGTTAGCAAGCAGCCCGGCTGATAGTAATAATGAAGAAACATGCAGTAACAGTAATAATAGTAAATGCGACAATGAAGACGAAAATGATAAGGAAAATGATTCACTGGTTGAAATATCTCTTCAGAACCCCAAAAGACGTAAAGCGAAAGGGCGCCCAAAAAGTTCTAAACGAATCAAGTAATCAGAAGAATTGAAGCCAAAAAAGCGCCAAAATCAATGTGGAAATTGTGGCGAATATGGGCATTATAGGCCTAAATGTACAAAAAAGTAATTAGATAAGAATGTTTTAACAAATTACTTGTGTAATGAGTTTTTTTCAATAAAATACTGGTTGTATAGTGCAAATTATAATACTATAAGAAGTTGGAAAATATGATCTTGTTACAGATAATTATTAGGAAGTAAATATAATAAATTTTCTTAATTAATCATATGATCGATCATTTATTAAATGTTTGAAAGTTTGATCGATTGAACTACAATCGATTAAAAATTAAAGATCGATCTAATTATTAGTACAATTATATGACCAATCATATGATCGATCATTATCGTTATAATAAAATTTTTTTTTTGTTATAATCGTATCTCTGATAGGATATATTTATTCTTTATCAAGACTATTATCATATAGAAATGATAGCCCTCTACTATTTCATGCACAAATTGTTGCAATTGCTAGAGCTTGGATCCAGATATTCGGATATCCGTTATATTCTACCCGTTTTATAAGAGCCGGATACGGATAACCATCAGGTTTTATTTGGCGGATAACCGGATAAACCTACGGATAACCGGATAACCGATTAATTACAGATATCCGGATAACCAGCGGATATTACAAGATAGTATATATATTATACATTCATATATGCATATTCAAGTTTATCAATAAATATTTGCTCATTAAACAATCCCATATTCCGCTTTTATTTTACATTTATTTCATTTCATATTTATCTATATAACACGAACCATTTATAAGATATCATCCCATCTAACACTATAAACCCGCGCTAATACCTAACCCTAACATCAATTTCGCTCTACTATCTAACACTAACCTCACGCAACTATCTAGCCCTAATCTCACGCCGCATTTAACCCTAACCTTAATTCTGCATTACTATCTAACCATAATCCTGACCCAACCTCGTCGATAAACCCACTCTATCATTTAATCTTGACCAATTAATAACATCAATCACCAAGCAAGCCAACACCAAAAATGACATTAACAAATATCGCCACAAGCAAATCATAGCACCTGTAGATAACTCCACCAGCTACGACACCTAAGTCATTACCTACGGAGACATCAATAATCTGACACTGACAAGAGCAAAACAATAAAAGTAATGACAATACTAATTGCGACGACACTAACGGCGAAACGATACTATAGAAGAAAAAAAAAGTGAAACAATTTTAAACGCACTAATTAAACGGCAACGCAAGAAAATCGAAGGCACTGCACTTGCAAAAGCGAACTCAATAACTGGCAATTACACCATCTACGTCGTTATCTATGAAATGTGCAACGATAACAACTGCAACACCAACTGAAGACGGAATTAATGACAACACCAACAACGACACACCAACCAAAGATGACATCAACGATAGCACCGGGCAAGACGATACTATGAAAAAAAAATTAGTAAAAAAAAAAAATCAATATAAATAAAAAAAATGCAGATCCTGCAGGTATGTGTAACTGGTGATTTTACCGTAATTATTTATCAATTATAAGTTATACAAAAATAATTTTCTCTTTAAATTAGAAACTAAGTAATTTAGTGGTACGAATTATTTCCATTACGCCACCATCTATAGATACCCGTGGATACCTGCGGATATCCATGGATATCTGTTAGGTTATCCGTTTAAGATTGACAGATGACGGTTATCATCTGTGTGACATTTATAACATCCGGTTATCCGGTTAACCGTACGGATATCCAGATAAGGGGTTCACAGGTCCAAGCTCTAGTAATTGCATAGATTTTGAAATATGACTATTATAATCATTAGAAAACGGTAAGGGCATGCCATTTATTACGTAATATTTTTTACTTAGTAGCCACTTCTACCCATGTATGGTGTAATCATTTTATTTAATTTTGATTGATTAAGATAATATATAGACGTAATCACTATCTCTGACCATGTATCCATGGTAAAAATTACGTAATAAATGGCATGCCCCTAAGAGAAGCAAGAGATTATCTTATAGTTCTGAATGTGTAATCAACAATATAAGAAAGAAGAGATTGTTAATTGACAAGGCAAGTGTATTTGAGGTCTTTAATTAGTAGAGAAGGTTATCTTTCTTTTCATCTCATCACTTCTGCCTGTCTCTCAGTATCTTGAAAACCAAAAGGTAGGATATTGACGCTTGTTTATTGGTTAGTGCAGATAGGTCTGCGGCTGCTGCAAACAAAAATCCTTGCTTGGTTATTAGGCTCTGTGGCTCCATAAGCATTGTAAGGATCCTTTGTTTTGGTGATTAAACTCTGAGGTTACTTTTCACTTTGGTACGTACTCAAAAAATTTTTTTATATGATCAGTCACGATCAAACAGATTAAATAATCGATCATTTCGTTATCTCTAAGTCGACATCTAATATCACATATACTAAATAACTATTTATTCAAATGCTTAATTTTTAGCGCTGCTAACTATGGGAAATGTGTATATATTATTCGACTAAAATTTTTGAATAATGGTAAATTGGCTCAACCGGGCAAATGATTGGCTTACATGTGCTGCTTTGTGGCACATGTTCATTTGCCCTGTTGGACCCAATTTACCGTTATTCAAAATATTTACCGTTATTCAAAATTTATGATCATGATTGGTAAGAAGTTGTCAGCTGTTTTAATCGATTAACGTGAAAAATAACAGAAAGAAATAAGAGTTTGTTACTTTTTATTATAAAGGTCTTATGTATTGCATTTGCTAAAATAGCATTCCAGAATGTTATTTAGGCAAATATAGTAATTGAAGATAGTTACCTTTTAATGCAAAGGAAAAAAACCGTAAATTGTTTCACTAATTTCATATTGGAAAATTTTACGTAAACAGTCTCTACTAGAGACGTATTGATTTGGCGAGTGTTCTTCTTACTATTTTATTGTTTATTTTACTAACTAAAACTAACATTAACTTTCTTTACTTATTTAAGAATTTTTTTATTAGAATCTTAGGCCCTACTGGGCACTAAAAAGGATGAACATAAAGCGTCCACTTATTTTCTAACATCTGGACGATACTATCAAGATGGAATTGGAGTCGAAAAGAATGTACATAAGGCATTCATTTGCTATCAAAAATCAGCTGATATTGGTAATGCTAATGGAACTTTGAACCTGGTAAATGTTATCAAAATGGAATCGGTGTTAAAAAAAACAATTCATTTGTTATCAAAAATCAGCTGATATGGGTGGGTAATACAAATAAAATATTTGAACTTGGTAATTGTTATCAAAATGAAATCAGTATTAAAAAGAACAAACGTAAGGTGTCCACTTATTTTCTAGCATCTGGACGTTATTATCAAGATGGAATTGGAATCAAAAAGAAAAGAATAAACCTAAGGCATTCATTTGTTATCAAAAATTAGCTGATATGGGTAATGCTAATGGAATATTTGAGCTTGGTAATTGCTATCAAAATGGAATAGGTGTTAAAAAGGATGAACACATTTATTTTTTAACATCTGGACGATATTATCAAAATGGAATTGGAATCAAAAAGAATAAACCTAAGGTATTCATTTGTTATCAAAAATCAGCTAATACGGGTAATGCTAATGGTTGAGCTTGGTAATTGCTATCAAAATGGAATAGGTGTTAAAAAGGATGAACATAAAGTGTCTACTTATTTTCTAATATCTGGATGATATTATCAAGATAGAATTGGAGTCGAAAAGAATGTACGTAAGACATTTATTTGCTACTATCAAAAGATCAGTATTACATTAGGATCTGTATTATTTCACCGGCAATCATTCAAAGGCCTAACGACAATAACTGAAATTGCTTTGTCTATGAAATAAGCTATCGGTGGATTATGTTATCTACGAATAAGCTTGTTGGTGAAAGATGGTGTCTTTGAAGGAATTGTTGATGAGTTGATCAGAACTAATTACATTATAATATCAACAGATAGGAAGATATAGAGAATCACTCGCAGATTTTACTAAATTATTAGAAATTGAATTAACTTACCAAATGATGAGTAGATATAAGAAGTCACTTGAAGATTATTATGCAATTTTAGGAATTGAACCAAATAATGTAACAGTGTTAAGTCAAATTATAATATAATCGCATTTCCTTTAATTTTACTAATGATTTCATTCTTTTTATTAGGTTTTTCTCATCAATTTCTGTTACTCCCACTTATTTTCTAACATCTGGATGATATTATCAAGATGGAATAGAAATCAAAAAGAATAAACTTAAGGCATTCATTTATTATCAAAAATCAGCTGATACGGGTAATGCTGATGAAATATTTGAGCTTGGTAATTGCTATCAAAATGGAATAGGTGTTAAAAATGATGAACATAAAGCGTCCACTTATTTTCTAACATCTGGACGATATTATCAAAATGGAATTCGAGTCGAAAAGAATGTACGTAAGGCATTCATTTGCTACTATTAAAAGATAAGTATTACATTAGGTTCTATATTATTTCACTGGCAATCATTTCAAAGACCTAATGGCAATGACTGGAATTGCTTTGCCTATAAAATAAGCTATCGGTGGATTATGTTATCTACGAATAAGCTTGTTGGTGAAAGATGGTGTCTTTGAAGGAATTGTTGATGAGTTGATC
>QKWP01000969.1:136235-165351 GCA_003550325.1 Gigaspora rosea
GACCCGAATATTTTGTAGGTACAACTGCATTGACACATATGGCTGATTTGATTTCAATAACGAATTCGGAAGACTATGATGAAGTTATCCGCATTGAAGAAAAAATTAAGCTGTTGTGGGTTTTATTAGTAGATGGTGGGCCGGATGAAAATCCAAAACACCTAAAAAATATCATAGAATATTGTAAACTTTTTCGTTTCTTGGACCTCGGTTACTTGACTGTTCATACCCATGCACCTGGTCAGTCTTTTTTTAATCCTGTGAAAAGAGGCATGGCACCTCACTCGTCGAAGTTAGCTGGAATCGTATTACCTATAGATCATTATAGTACTCATTTCAATTCTCAGGGAAAAGTTATTAATGAAGAATTGGCAAAAGAAAATTTTCGTTTCTCAGGTATAGTTTTAAAAACTAATCTATTTACTTAATGCAAAATTATAACATTCGGACATAATCCTATTCCCAGGAGAAAAGCTTTGTGATATTTGGCAACGTAATCAAAGTCATGGAAGGAATGTTAGAGCTACATACGTGGATACGTACATTGATATGTTTGATGATGATGAAATCTCATACCAATGGATTGAAGACCATTGTCAAATCTGTCGCTATTCGCTCGATATTCGTAAATGTAAAAATATAAATTGTTGTAAGCCATCCCGTATACCTGAAGCAACTACTTTATTACAAGAAAACAATGGGTTCTTACCCCCAATAATTAAAGGACGTGATCAGCATTTTTTAAATCCTATTCATATTCTTGAATACTTCGATCGAGTCAAAATTCCACTCTATGACAAATATTGTCTGACTATTTCAGAAGAAATGCATCAGTGTTTATGTTGTTCAGAATGTGGAAACTATTTCCCTACCTTGAATTTTGTTCAAAAACATAAACAGTCTCAACATTCTGCTCGTAAATCTCGAAATTCTAATTCAGCAACACATGAGTTTATATACTCTCAACCCTATGTGCTTATATAGTCATACGTGCCTACACAATCTGAAGAAATTGATTTCGAATATAGCCTTTCCGATAGTAAAACGCTTAGATAAAAGAAAGTATAGTTAGAATGAATAGCAGTTAGTATTCTAACAGGTAAAGAAAGTGTTTAATAAAATAAAAAGCGTGGAGTTAAAAGAATAAAAGAATACTTAAGTTTTAAAAGTTACATATCTTCATAAAAAGATCGTATTATTGATTTCTCGTGCGTGGAGTACATGCATATTTATTTAAAATAAAATTATTATTATAATTTTATAATAAAAAACAGGAGGGAACGTACTCGATCCAAAGTGAATCCCAAAACTGAAATTATTTATATTAGTTTTAATTTATCACACCATGTGTAGGATTCACTTTGGATCAGGTACATTCCCTCCTGTTACTCTTCGGTCACCTGGGTTCTACTCGGGTGACCGAAGGGCCCACTCGTCAAGTGACCCGGGTAGCATTTTTTTGGACAGATCCAATCACTAATAAAGTCACAGGTATAGGTGAGTAAATCCGTAGGCCGATCAGTATACTATCGGTATACATAGCAGATAGTATAAATTTTAAATTCGGCATCTGCACCTACCAACCAATCAGAGAACAAGTACTATATATAACCTGACTAGACCATGAACCCCCCTAAGAAATCAGCTGATTTCTGGCAGCCCCCTAATTAACTTACCGGTATACTGCTATACTAATATTAAATATATATATAATATATAGTATCTTTATTAATATATCTTTTTTTTTAAGGCCTTGAAGACTTTTTTATTAAGTATATGTTTGTATATATTATGTAATACAATGTTATACTATATTTGAAGTACTACAGATTTAGACATCCTTGACTATCTGTGACCTAAACCTACAAGAGCTTTTCATACCCCATCTTCTGTACAATCTGAATTTTTGGACTACTCCCTATTTCGTTATTTAGCTATTTACTATATTCCCTGTTTCTCTCATATTGCCGATTTTATATTTTCAAGTAAATGCAGATATAGATGCTAGTGAAATTAAATCAAAGTGGTGAAATGATTTCACCATTTCACCAATCACCAATCGGTAATGGTGAAACTAGTATAACTGATGAATTGGTGTAATTGGTGTAATTGGTGAATTGGTAAATTGGTGAATTGGTAAATTGGTAAAATGCTGAATTGGTGGAATGGTGGAATGGTAAAACAGCGGAATGGTGAAATGGTGAATTTTCAGAGTCTGAAATTATTTCAGCCTGGAATTCGGTTAGGTTTTTGTTCAAGTTTTACATTTTATGTTTTTACAGACACACTTTGAGGTCAGAACTATTAACCGTTTATAGGACTGAGCAAAATTTACTATTTCACTATTTTACCAATTTACTGTTTCACCAATTCACCAATTCACTATTTCACCATTTCACCAATTCACTGTTTCACCAATTCAATTCACCGTTTTACCAATTTAACAATTCACCAATTTCGCCAATTTCATCAATTCACCAATTCACCAATTTCATCAATTTTACCAATTCACCAAAATAAAATTTTGGTGTAATTCTGGTGAAACTATTTCACCATTTCACTTGGTGAAATGGTTTAATTTCACCAGCATCTATAGATACAGAGGCCTTGCTCAAATGATCGTAACCTCACAGTTACTTCTTAAATCTTGGTGACCTGAGATTACCTATGTAGTATTTGTAGTGCTGCCGCTGCTAGATTCATATTTCAAGCCATCTCTTAAATGCTGCTATAACCTAGTCGTATCTCAAGTCACTACCTTCTCACAGGTGATGGAAATGAAGCTATGCTTTACCTACTACTCTCAGTAATTTAATGTATATTACTGCAAATATGCTATCTGAATTGGTTAATGGATACTTTTTCTAAAGGTAGGTAGGCACGGCACTGCACTGGCTATATTGCGTAACTGGCCCAAGTAAGAACTACCCCTATCCTCAGCAAGCTAGCTCTCACTCCTCCTATATGATACAACTACTTTCAACTAGATTTCATAATAAAACTTTATTAATATATCTATTTACAAACTTATTTAAATCTGCTATATATATTAATTATTGGCTCTGAATATATAATACTATGCATTTATCTAGTTTTATTAATAAAATTATACAAATTTTTATGATTCTCTAAATTTTATTAATTGATATAATTTTAAAAACAAAAAATACATTATATTGATATATTATATTTTACTTTTTTTAAAATTTTAAAAAAGAATGCTTAATTTTAAAAATTTTTATTAAAAATTCAAAATTAAGCATCTTTGCTACTATATAAATTTTAAAATAAAATAAAATACACTAAATTGATATATTTTTTGGGTTAAACAAGTTTATTTAGAGTAAAAAGTTAGAATTAATTAGTAAAATTTTTATGATTCTTTAAATTTTACTAATTGAATCTAACTTTTTGTTTGAAATAAACTTGTTTAGCATCAAAAAATATATTATTTTAGTATATTTTATTTTCTTTAAAATTTGTAGCAAAGATGTTTATTTTGGTTTTTTAATAAAAATTTTCAAAATTAAGCATCCAATTTTTCAAATTTTAAAAAAAAGTAAAATAAAATATGCTGATTTGAAGTATTTTTTAGTAGAACAAGTTAGAGATCCAATCCGTAATCCTATTAATCCGGATTAATCCTATTATTTATATTTAATATATATATCCGGATTTAGTATTTTAAATAGGATTCATCCATTTTTAAATAGGATGGATCCGGCCAAATCACTAGTAATAACTTACAGGTAGGAACGTCCCGAATAAGAAAATGATGATCCCGATCATGCATATTTGTTCAGCCAATTAAAATCAAAAATTTTTATCATGTAAAGAACATCACATGCAGATTAACCAATCAAATCGTAAATCTTTATAAAACGAAAGAAACGAATTTTAATTAAAATTTATGGCTAAAGTTCAAAATAAATGCCGTTAAATGTTACTGTTAGATAAGCAAGCATGTATTTAATAACTTAAATTGAGATTATTAAATTTTTCTATAGTATTTATTTACAAAACCTTAATAATAATAATAATAATAATCTATATATATTTAATTCTATGTCTAATTCTATATTTAATTCGACATCTAATTCTATGTCTAATTCTACGTCTATTCAAACTTCTAATATATTACACTTACTATCTTTATACAACTATTGCACTAATAAATTCTTTGCAATTTTAACACACATCATATATAAACTTCTTATCGTATTTTAACACCTATAATGATAATAAAGTGCATAGTTAATTAATATTATTCGTATACTTTTAATTTCCTAAAGGATTTCTATGCAACACGTATAATAAAAAAAATATACGAACTAATTACTTCCTCCTACACTAACGCTATTAATCATTTTAAACTTTTTTTTACCTTTTTTTTTTGTTCAACACAAAAGATTTCGTCAACGTAGTGATTGCAATTTACTTATAACTTCGGTAGGTAAATTGTAATATGAAGGTCGAATGATTCAAAATGATTCAACTGAAAGTATTATAGTACGGCATGAAAAATTCAAGTTTCTTAGTATACTTGACTGGGTTCATAGAAGAGATAATCTTCCGAAAAAAGTATATAAAAAAAAATCATTAATAAATTGTGTAATGATCTACAAACTCGGGGCACTCGGGACGTTCCTACCTCGAGTAATAACTAAAAAAAAACTTACATTAATTTGTTATAGAACTTCCTACACTAAAATTCGATCTTAATCTTTTGATACACAAAAATTAATTATATTTCGCATAGCTCACTGCATTTGTCTGACACGTTTTTTGTTAATTTATTAAATTCGAAATTGACATTTCATTTTGTTAGATACAGTATTTGAAATAAACTATTCAAATTTGGTTTCATAGCATTTGTAACCAAATTCGTAAATGTAATGAGTAAAGTGATAGCACTTTGTGCTCATATAGAATCCGGATTCAATAATTGAATTCGGATTTATCCAGATTCGGATTATCATCTGGATACACAAAGTAGGATCCGAATTTAATCCGGATGGCCCTTAAAGAATAGGATCGAAACACTAGAACAAGTTTACTTAATACAAAAATTTATAATCAATTAATAAAATTTTAAGTAAAATAATATTTTTTATAATTTTATTAATAAAATTATACAAATACTATGATTCTCTAAATTTTACTAATTGATTATAATTTTGTACTCTAGATAAACATATACAAGAACTCTAAACATCTAGTACAGAGATTATATTTTATGTATTTTAGCAAAAACTCTAAAATTTAAGAAGCAAAAAACAGTTTTTTGTAATTATTTTGGTATTTAGTAGTTCAATTTGAATAAACTTTTTTTAAAATAAAGCTCTCAGTGAGGTACATCTAACAAAAAATTTTATTCAATTCTAATTACTAGATTAAAGGATTAAAAGTTATTTAAGTAAATATAGTTTTGTTATTTTTAACAAATTAGATCAAAATTGGCCCCAAAATCCAGTTATAACCTATAGTTGCCTTTCTCTAATCTGAAACCTTTCTAAACCTAATACTATTAAGCTCTCTCTAAATTTTCTAGAACATTTGTAAATTTTATTATAAAGTTCAAATAAGCCATATATAACTTTTTAAAAACTGAACTTTTTCAAATTTTTATATAGTAAAAAAAAGTAGTCCTAGCAGTTCAGATTAGAAAGAGTTGACTGTATATGAAATATCTGGAGTTTTCATATACATAAGAGAGCCAGGGGTATTATGGCGAAGTTAAAGTTGCTATTATAAAAACGTTTTATTAATTCACATTAGCAACCAAATATTTATCGTTATTGATATATAATACATTCAAGAATATATCAATAAAAAAAAAAGATGCATAAAAATCAGGGTCGACCAAAAGATTATCATCATATGCAACGTATTATAAATCTAGAATTTTGATCAAAGGGGGTATTATGGCGAATTTAATTTTAGTAGTAAAAAAAATTTTTTTCACCTTTTCCCCTAACCCGATTTAGATTTAGCTTTTGGTCGGCCTCTTTTTCGATTGGCTACTTCCTGTTTTTGGGCTGTTGCAGCTTTTTTCATTACAATGCATAATCAGTGGTTCATCATAATATCCAATTTGTTATCTGTTTTTCTTATTCTTTCTTATCTTGTGATCCAACAGTTCAAATTAGGTAATTTTTATACTATTCGAATCGTTTCATTAAGATGATTCAAATGGGGAAAAAATCATCTGATTTGAATCACAGAATCGCAAGATATTACAAATTCGCCATAATACCCCGGCTCCCTTATATTATAAATTTTGAACATGTTTATAAACCTTGAACTAAATCTAAACTAAACTTATTTTATATTCAGATTTAGTTTATATTTAAAAATTTTAAGTCCATGTTCAGTTTATATTCAAAAATTTTTTTAAATTCAGATTTAGATTCAGGTTTATAAACCTGAGCCTAAACTTTTATTAAACTAAACTAAACTTTAGAACTCTAATATATTATGTCTACTTTAAATTTCAGATTGCAATATTTTGGTCTAATAAAAACTAAAATAAAAAATTAAAAAGTTTGATAAAAAGTATAATATAATTAAAAAAATTTATAATAAAGCTAATAAAATACTTTAGTTTAAAAAAAGAATAATCAAAAATATATAGTTAGAAGGCATTCATAAATAATGGTATATACTCTTTCATAGTAGTGCTTGACCCTTCAACTATATAAAAAAATTTTCAAAATCTATATATTTATATATAAAATTTTACAAAAACTAGAATATATTGTGTCACAGTAATCCGATTTAGATGATTTAGATACCATTCAATTCGTCTCAATGAGATGAATCCAATGATACCAAAATTATATTATTTGGATTACTGGATCACAAGATATCACAAAAAACTATTGGTTATATAGTAATTTTATAAGAAAAGATATGACCAATATTATTTGGCCAATAATTTCTGATCCAGTAATTCAAATGAAATGAAATTGGTACCATTTGACTCCTCACAGAGATGAATCAATGGTATGAAAATCATTAAATTTGGACTACTGAATCAGTTATTAGACAATTTTTTTAAAAACATTATGTTATATTTTTTTAACCTCTTTACTTATCAGAAAAAATGTTATCTTTCATCGACCCTTATATATAACGTTATTCATAGATGCCCTTTTACTAAAACTATTATACAAGAAATTTTTAAATAGTTAAAGTAGAATCTTAAAATATATATAGATAGATTAGAATTATTATCCCTTAGATTGTAGTAGAACACAGGCAAATTTGCCTGCGTTTTTGCACTTTTTTAGCTCTGATTTACTTTTTTAAAATACTAAAATAATTAAATAAAACTTTGTACAATTATATTTGAAAATAAGGATTACTTTTTTGCAAAATTAGTTTTTATATTATAAGAAAATAAATTATAGTTACATATAAGCTGAAAATAGATAATTTTAAGAAAAAATTTTTTTAAAAAATTTTATTACAATTTTTCTGCGATCTTATTTAGTTTTAGTTTTAGAACTATAGTTCTTAAGACAATATTGTAGTTTATATAAAGGATGACAACTTTCATTATTGCAACTTTAATGATTTACTTGTAAAAATTAAGACTTGTATTAGAAGTAAAGATTTTTTTTATAGACGGGAACATATAAAATTTGAAAAAATCTAAAGAAAAATTTTAATAGTAAAAATGCCAATACAAGAACTTTAAACATTTATTATATTAAAGTTTTCTAATGATTTTAAAAAAATTTTATAACAAAGTTACTAAAACAAAACTTAAAGAATATTTTTTACTTAGAAAAGATATGGCTAAAATCAATATTTAAAATTTTATTAAAAATTTTAAAATACGCAGGCAAATTTGCCTGTGTTACAATCTAAGGGATAAAATTACTAAAAATAAAAAAATCTGCAGAAAAAATCTCAAAAATAAACAAAATATTACTATAAATAGAAAAATCTATATAAAAAAACAATAATAAGCAAACTCATATTTGACCTATCTTAGGGTTTCTCAAAGTCAAATCAAATCAAATATTAGATATATTTGAATTTAATAAACCCTTGATTTGAATTTGATTTGATTAAATTAAATCAAATCAAATTTATTTGTAATTTTTAAAAAATTTTAAAATTTTGGTCGCTTTTCAAATTTTTAATTTATGCAAAATTTTACTAAATTAGTCAATTTTTTGTATTAAATAAAAAATGTTCTAATCAAAATAGCACTTGTTTTATAGAACAATAAAAGTAGTTGTCTTAATAAAATTTTGTGTAAATAGCTATTAAATCTATAGTTTTACTAAAAATTTTCAAATATTTGTTGAATTAAATATTTTGTCAATTTGAATTTGATTTGATTTGATATTTCTGTATCTGAATTTGATTTGAAATCAAATATTTGATTGAATTAAATTGAATCAAATCAAATTGCAGAACCCTAACCTATCTATATATATTTCAGGGTCCTGTTAGAGCTCAAAAAAAAATTTTTTTAGATTTGAAGTAACAACAGATTAATATGTAAAATATTTGTGAAAAACAGTACTTGAAATAAATAATTTATTGGTATTTGAAGATATATCTAAAAAACATATTAAAAATAAGATTAGTTTTGAATTTGCAAAAAAATTTTGTAATATATAGTGGCCTACTATATTATTGTAGACACTTTTCAAAAATTTATACAGAGCTAAATATATAAGGTATAATGCTAAAAATTAAATTATATATTTTTTAAATCTATACCTTTTAAATAAAAAAAATTTAAAAAATTTTATGCTACAGTTTTTAAAATAATTAAGTAAATTTTTAAATTTTTACATTTGACCGGTTTTCTAAATTTTAATATAGTTTTCATAATAAATAGAATTACTAAATATAGTAATAAATAACTTAAGTTTTTTTATTAATAAACTAGCAATTTTTTTAAATAAAATTATTTAGTATAACAAATTGCACATATCTTTAAAATTTTATAATTTTCAAAAAAATTTTAGTTAATTACTATATATAGTAATAAAATGACTATATTTGGTAATTGATATAATTTTGAATTAAAAATTGTATTTTTATATTTAGAAATAATAACTACTTTAAATTTTTATAAAATTTTAAAAAATTTTGGTATTGTATCACATAATATATACAAACATATACAGTCAACCCTCCATAAATGCAACTCGTAGGGACAAGCCTACAACGTGCATTTAGGGAGGTTTGCATTTAAAGAGAGCCAATTAAATTGTAGCTTTTATAAATTAGATTATCAAGTTTGTGTAACTTCTACCAAAACTGTATAACCTATCTTAAATACTAAAATTTGATTGGCCACGTGCATTTAGGGAGGTTAGTGTGATATAAAATGTTATTCAAGAGAATGTGCATTTACAGAATATAGAACGTGCATTTAGCACTAATAACATTTTACGGAATAGAAAAAAACGTGCATTTAGAGAGGTATTGCATTTATGGAGGTTGCATTTATGAAAGGTTGACTGTACTTAATAAAAAGTCTTCGAGGCACGACCTCACTTTAAAAAAAAAAATTTGGGAATATGTAATTTGTTATGTTAAATAATTTTGCTTATTTTTGAAATTCGCAAAATTAGAATCTGTGCCCGGTTTGTTGATCATCATGCACGTTGTGTAACATCTACGTATTGTATGTGCAAAATTAGAATCTGTGCCTGGTTTGTTGATCTTCATGTGTGTTTGTGTAATATCTACGTATTGTGTGACTATTGTGTGTATTGAAGATCCTATTAATAAAATTTCGGAAGTTTTTTAAAACTTCTAGCGATGATTTCTCAATACCTACTTGAATTAATTCAGTAAAATTTTTTTTATTATAATTTTATATATTATAGAATTAAAATAAAAAAAAGTTCATTAAATTTGATTTAGTAGATTTTGAGAAATCATCGCAAAAGGTTAAAAAAAAAAAACCAAAAATCTTGAAAAAAAACATAGATAAAAATTTTCTTTTTTCGAACGTTAAATGACGATTTCTCGATACAAAACTATCCAAATTTGATAAATTTTTTTTTATTTTAATTATGTGGGATCATAGAATTAAAATAAAAAAATTGACCGAATTTAAATAGCTGTTTTTGAGAAAATATTCATTAAAAAGCCAAAAAAAAAATTGATCACAGTTTTTTTATTATAAGCACCTAAACTTTGAACGAAGATTACTCGGCGCTTATCTAGTCAAATTCGATCAATTTTTTTTTTTTATTTAATTCTATGAGCATATAGAATTAAAATAAAAAAAATTGACTAGGTAAGTGCCATGTAATCTTCGTTTAAAGTTTAGAAGACTATAAAAAAAAGCTGTGGCTAAACTTTTTTTAGATTTTAATGAATTATTTTCGACAACCAGCTATCCAAATTCAATAATTTGTTTTTATTTAATTCTATTAACTCCTAGAATTAAGATAAAGAAAAATTTATTAAATTTGGATAGCTAATTATCGATAAATCATTGTACAAAGTTTTTTTAAAAAAAATTAAAAAAATAAATGCTGCAACAAAATTTTTATTTAATCTTTAAATGGAGATTTCTTGACAACTAAGTATCCAAATTTAAGGGTAGAGTTAACGTGATAGGGCAAATTAATGTAGATCATTGCTAAATTTTTTTTATATAAGATAAAATATAATAAGACGTCATTTTGCTTATAATGTTTATATATATATTGAAAAAAATAAGCCACAATATATAAATATTGGATAACGTGATTATAAAAATTATATAAAAAGTTATAATTAGCTAGTAAGAAAACCATTAAAAGTCGATTACAAATTTTCGGGTGCCACACAAAATTTCAGATGAAATATTATGCAGTATGCTGATCATTTCGTGATCTCATTTGTATTCTAGAACATATTTGATATACGTATTGCTACAGTTTGTTCTAGATAAAAATATTTTTTTGTAAAATTGTTATAATTTATATGTATCGTTATAAAAAAATATATGTGTGTGTTTAACAAAGATACTTGCGAGTACAGGTGTACTACTGCTGTAACCTCACATAATACTATAATATATATTATCGAAAATTTTATGCAGTAATGTTCTAGAATATTCCAAGAACACAACAATGATGATCATGTGGTACCAAAAATTTAGCCACATTTTGCATATGATCAATGATACAATTTAACTCTACCCTTAATAATTTTTTATTTTAATTCTACGGGGTTATAAAATAAAATAAAAATTTTTAGATAGAATTTGAATAGCTGGTTGTCGAGAAAAATTCATTAAAGCTAAAAAAAAGTTTAGCTGCAGCTTTTTTTTTATAGGCGTTTAAACTTTGAACGAAGATTACTTGGCATTTATCTAGTCAAATTCAATCAAAATTTTTTTACTTAAATCTATATGCTCATAGAATTAAAATAAAAAAAAATTGATCGAATTTGACTAGATAAGTGCCGAGTAATCTTCGTTCAAAGTTTAGGCGCTTATAAATAAAAAAACTGCAATCAATTGTTTTTGGCTTTTTAATGAATATTTTCTTGAAAACAGCTATTCAAGTTTGTGCAACTTTTTTACTTTAATTCTATGATCTCACAGAATTAAAATAAAAAAATTTATCAAATTTGGATAGTTTGGTATCGAGAAATCGTCATTTAAAGTTCAAAGAAAGAAAAATTTTACCGATTTGTTTTTTTCGATTTTTAATTTTTTTTTAGCTTTTTGCGATGATTTCTCGAAATCTACTAAACCAAATTTAATGATTAATTTTATTATATATGAAATTATAATAAAAAAAAATTTTACTGAATTAATCAAATAGGCATTAAAAAAACTTCTGAATTTTAATAGGATCTTTAATACACACAATACATAGATGTTATACAAACGTGCATGATGATCAACAAACTGGGGGGTCGTCTAAAGCCATGTACCCACGTGACATTTTCGTGTAAATCAACCAAACAGAGTCGCAAAATTTTGTTTACACAGATCAGTTCGAAGAAATCAAAAAACAAAAAAAAACGCAAGAGCATAAAAACAGTATTCTAAACCTATCTTGGGCCATTAATAAAAAATGTCGGAAAGGTAATTTTACCTATACTGATCCTAACCCTAACTCTGACCCTAATGCTAAACAGTCTCTGATATGAATTTTAACTAAAATTTCAAAAAATCACGTGGGTATATGGCTTTAGCCATCCCCCAAACCGGGCATACACAATACGTAGATATTACGCAAACGTGCATGATGATCAACAAACCGGGCACAGATTCTAATTTTGCTTGAAATTCATTTAGCTTAATAAAAAATTAATTTTTACTATGCAGTCATTTTTTTAATTAATTTTGTACAATAATGAAAACCGGTCAAACATAAAAATCTAAAATTTTACTTAAATTTAATTATTTTAAAAACTGTAGCATAAAATTTTTTAAACTTTTTTTATTTAAAAGGTATAAATTTAAGAAATTTATAATTTAATTTTTAACTTAATATCTTATATATTTAGCTCAGTATAAATTTTTAAAAAGTGTCCACAATAATATGGTAGGCCACTGTATACTAATTTTTGAAGCTATTTAAATTAATAACTTTATTAATATTTCATTTATATCCTTTATAAATAATTAATAAAATGCATTTTTAAAATTTAAAATTTATATTAAAATAGATTCAAATTTTAGTATAAGTTGCTACAATTAATATTTTTATTTATTTACAAATATATATATATATAGTCTTGTATTTTTGATTTATGAATTATTGTTATTCAAGAATTTATTTTTTAAATATTAAAAAGCTAAAACAGATTGTACAATTTGTAGACCATCATAAAGTAGACATAATGGATTTTTAAAGTTGCAACTAAGCTTGTTGGTGAAACTAATTAGTTTCACCAAAAAACTGGTGCACCAGCAAAACACTCTCGGTGCACCATTAAAAATTAGCTTTTTCTATAACTATTAGTGCATTAGTTTCACCAAAAAACTGGTGCACTAGCAAAACACTCTCAGTGCACCATCAAAGATTAGTTTTACCAACAAGCTTAGTTGCAACCCTTTTCTAATTCTATTTCTAAAGCAATAAAGATCATTATATGCTATTCTATAAAATCTATAGTAAAGATACTAGTGAAAAATACTACTCATTATTGCTTCAAAAAGTCAATGTACCTATATTAACAACTATTACAACTATTGATAGTCTTGGTATTAATAGAAAGGGTTTCAATTCTCAAGTACAATATGTAATAAATATTCACATCTTGGTTAAATGCATTGAATGTAACTATTTACAAGTTCTTTATTTACAACATTATATAAACCCAGAGAGAAAAAATCTTTTTAAAATTTTTTGAAAACAATTAATTATATATATAGTACAACATTTTATGAAATTTTAGATCTCACAAAAACCAGCTTATCCCATTTAAAAATAATAATAATTGCAGTATAAATAATAACAAAGTTGAACTTTAAGATGCAGTTAATGATATAAATAATAATACTGTAGTAACTACAATAGTAATAGTATGGAAGATGGTGAAAGGTTTATTGATAAAAAAACCTGTTAATAAATCATTTACAGAACTATAAAAAATGAAAGTTCCTTACTTTCTTCTTACCTTTATTCAAACATTTGCTTCTAGTGTGGTAATACAAAAATCTTTTCTTCAACTCCTGCTGTGAACAACCATATTACTCTGAATGCTATGCTACAGTCAAAACTAAAAAAAAAGGGCAAAGGCATTAAGTTTAAAGCTAAAAAAAGAAAAGCAGTTAAGAAAAGTGTTATGGTATAAACAAGGGCTCTTATAAATATATTATCTGCGCAATCTTAAAAGATTTAGGCATACAATGGCATGTACTACAACTAGTCCAAATATTAGTGTGACTGCAAATATTTACGCAAAATAGGAACAAAAAAAAAGACTACTAAAAAAAGCGTGCATAAAAGTTTCTGCAAATAATTCTATAGTTTTTTAACCTCACATCTTGGAATAAATTTGAAGTAAATATGATAGTCGATTTGAATATTTCATAGTAACTTTCACATTAGTACGGTGCAGCGACCTAAGGTTAATATAATGATATTTGTGTCAGTCTAAACAAATTTTCTGTTGAATTCGCTCAAAAAAAAAAAAATTTATCTACGAAGTCATACAACTTCCGCCCTTACAGTGTTATACTTATCAATTTAAAAACTTGAAACACTCTGGCCCTCCATCTCTTATGATCACATAGTAACAAGCTCGTTGTTAATACACCAACCAGATAAGAAGAGTGGGATCAATGAATGTTGATTTAGCGAGCATTCGAAATTGTCATTTGTATTGTATGAACTGTATACCTTTAAATTGTATCATGTGACCGGAATAGACGTGTTAGATATCACATTAAGACTTGTTATATAAAAAATCATTTTATAACTTTTATAAAAAAAGTCACCCGGCCGGATGATAAGAACCAATTTTACTTTGTACCCTTATATAATTATTATTATAATATTATATATATCGATATTTACTGTATAAATAAAAACTTTTACTATCCTTACTCTTATAAAGATATACGTAATGTTCGTTTTGTTTTTATTTTTTGTAGTACAAATATGCAAAAAAACCGATTTTGATTTTTTTTAGAAATTTCTTTAATTTACACTATATATACTATATATAGAATATACAGTACGATTTGTAAATTCATCCTATAATACAAATTTAAAATTAGTTTCAAAATAAATGTTAAAATTTTGATCTTTTTTTTATAAACAGTTCTAGGCAATGATAAGTGCCCATGTTTTATACACTAATGCTGTACAAATAGAAGTGGCCTTTTTATTAAACTGATCATCGCCATATTAGCTGATAGAATAGCCAGTAACTTAATAGTAAATTTACCACCAAAATTTTAAAAGACAAAGAAAAACGATTAGTAACACAAGCCCCCTTTATGTCATATGAAACGAATAAATCACGTAACACATTTATTCCATCATGTTGGAGGAGATATTAACTCTCACCTCCCCGAAGATATAGTACGATGACTTTTACCCAATACAGCAATATATTGAATATATTGTGGATTTTTGCCCTCGAAAATGACTTTACGGGACATGGTAATTACTATGTATCATAAGATAATTTTCAAGTCCAAGACACCAATATAACATTAAGAATTTAAACGGCCACGTGCAATAATTAAATGTCTTGTGAAAGGAAATTATTAATGTTAAAAATAAATTATTTTACACTGTGTATGAGCACTATTTTAATTATGATTTTGATTTCCCCGTTTTCCCGAAGAAATAAACAAAGTACGATGGATAGTGGAACGTGAGAAATTATTGTATAATGCGTATCTAGATGTAACGCAAACCGGTCATACGTTTAGCGTTTAAAAATATTTAGGTGGTTATCAAACCCTTGTAATACAAAATAAATTATAACTTTTATAATTTTAAAAAAATTCATGAAATAGTGAACGTTAAAATAATCAAAGAAATTTTTTTACACCTAGTTCATGGAGCGAAGATAAAAAAAAAAAGGAAAAGAAAAAAAAAGAAAAACAATGAGACATGATGAGCTAAATATAGCTGTAAAGGAATCCAATGGTATATCAGTATGTACATCTTATTAACGTATCTATACGTAAATGAAAGCAACAATTGCATTGTGCTGAAACGTGACATAAGTTCTGGATCTAAGTTTAGAATTCTGATATTGCATGCAGAAGTTTGATAACCACGAATAATTTAGGTAAGGCAATTTATATTATATTACGAAACTTTTTTCTAATTAGGAAATTTTTTTTGAAGGTAACAAAATCAGTATATTTTGATTGGTCATATAAAAAAAGATCGACGTATAATTTGACTGGTTAGTATATTAATTCATGTTTGGGTTTGTAGTTAGTCCAACACAGTCTTTCGCTTTTCTTGTTTTCTAATTTGACAAAGGTTTCTTCCGTTCGACCATTTATCATGCAACAACGGGATGGATTAGCTATTATATTTTATCCAACATCTCCGTCAAGAAAATTACTTCAATTTCAGACTTGGATAACGGAGTATGAGTTAAAATATCATCACTCTTTTACAGAAAACATTCCTACAACATCTATTGCAACAATTTCGTCCTCTCAGAGAACTCATGAGGAAAGAACATTGGGCAAAGATGGTTTTAGTAAGGTTCCTCATGAGCTTATGATGATTATTATGGATAATTTGGAAGCTACCGACATTCTTTCTTTATCTATGGTGAGTTTTACTTGTTATCATTATTTATTTATTTATTTTATTTATTTATTTACTTATTTTGATTCAATCCTAATTTTTTATCAAACATTAGGTGAATAAAAAGCTTAGGGCTCATACTCAAGATAATTATCTATGGCGTCAAATTCTCATAAGAAATTATGGTGAGTCTGCTATTAAGGATGAGCCAAAGCAAGTAAGTCGCAGACTAAAGTGGAAGAGGACAAAACGTAATAAGCAATCACAAGTAGAACCTAATTGGCAAAAGGTTTTTATGAAATTATGTAAGTTTGTATAGTTTTTTTTTTTATTGTTTATTTTATTTAATTAATTCAAAAAGTAGCTTACAAATATTATTGAATAGCAACTGTTAAAGTCTCGACAAAAACTGCAATTTCTCGAGGGAAGCCTGGTGCTTATTATAAATATAGATATTTCGATAACAAATCGAATGATTTTAGGTATTTAACTTGTAATTATTATATCGTGATTATGATTACATATACATGCATTTTTTTCTTATCTTAGTCTTTTTAATTTTAGTCGTTACGGTAATAGAATTAGACAGAGACAGCGTTCGTATGAGGTTTGTTTCTTTATAATGCCTATCTTTTTTTTTTTTTTTTATTTGCAATAAATAATTTATTTAATTTTTTTTTTTTGTTTTCATAGATTGAAATGACTATTAGTAATGTTCCACCTGGTGTATATGACATCATATGGCGAATGAGGATTGACAGATTCCATTGTAGACCAATATTGACTTTTGCTACAGATATTTGGTTGCGTGTATGTGTTATTTATGAGTACTATATAGTCATTTTACAAAAAAATTGGCAGTCCATGATCACATAAAACTTTTACCTAATGGTTAAAAGCTTGTGGTCATTTTATCAATTTTATCGTATGTTACATGAGATTTTTATACAATCAAAATTGTATTAAATTGTGTATTAATGATAGATAGGACTGCCAAATTTTTTGTTACATTTCTTTAATCTTGAACTTTTCATGTTCATTTATTTTTTTTTTTATTTAATTAGCATGATATATATATGAATTCTTATGAAAGGGAATCAAAATTCAAATTTTCCCCTGACCCGGACAAGCTCCAGGAAGTATTTGATAAAGGATGGTTTCATATTCGATTACCTTACAAAATTGTAATTGCTAAAAAAGACCAATTCGATGATAGAAGATATCAAGTACATACCGGTATTTCTTGTTACGCTGAAGATTTACCAAAACCTAAATCATCTAAAGGTCCTTTTGTATGTATCTTGTCATTCCCGAATAATTATACTGTATGTTATTATTCATTATTAATAATCATTTATAATCATTTTTGTCTACCAATAAATTTAGTCTGTAGATTACGTATGTTTACGTCCACACATTGCATATGATCATGTAGAAAATCCACCAATCATCGAACATTTAGAAAATGATTATGAAAGTATATATAGTGATAACGAATTTTATGATTATGATGCAAGAAATAATATTGAAGACAATTTTATCATTTCTTCAAAAAAGAAAAAAAAATTGATAAAATTATTATCTTGCAGTGTTGGTAATATGAGCTCAAATAAGGACAGTCGTCTTTATGGAAATGTTAATACATACACCACCATAGAGAATGAAAATCACCATCGTAACACTTTGTAGAGTAGATTTTTTTTTTTGTTTTTCTCTTCTTTCTTTCTTTCTTTTGTATCATATTATTAGATTCTCATCTATATACCATTAATGACCCGGTCATTATGAAAACATTAAATTGAAAGTTTTAGTTTTTTTTTTTATATAGATAAATTATATACTTTTAAAAATTAGCATTAATATTCTAATTGTAACATTAAAGTTTAATAAACAAAAAATTTATGGTTTGTTCGTGTAACTTTGAAACTTTATTAATAAACATGCAAATCTAATTAGTGTTAACGCAAATTTGTAATTCTATAGTGATAGGAACGTCAATGATAGGTTTGGGTAAACGGTAAGTTACTATCGGTAAATACCGAGAAAGTTACTAAGCCTTGGTTATTGGTTTGCATTAAATTAAGCAAGAGGATAGAGTGAAACATCAAAAATATAAACAAGATTAGAAATAACTTTGTAAAAATTTAATTTTTTTTAGTTCTTTGATAAGTATATAACTAATCTATTTATGTATATATGTATATATATGTATATATATAGATAGCAGATAGGAAATTATATGCATATATATGCATATTGTGCCGCCGTTTGCCTCAGGCGTCGATTTTTTTGGCTAGTCTTAAATTACTCTTAAAATTTTACGTACTAAAAAATTTTACTGTTACACTGTTTTGGGATTAGGATTTGCTATTAAGTTAGGTTAACAGTTAAAGAGTGCTTTATTAATACCAAAATTTTATAAAGAACCTTTTTTAGTAGTTTCATAGGTAAAATATGGTTTAACTATTTTGTACTGTACATATATGAATGATCCGATTTTTTGATCCACCAGTACATTTTTGATACCAAAAATGTTCATATAGATGAAACGATTATAACAAGTCCAAAATATTTATGTTAAGTAGAATACCATTTTTAATTAAATAAAGTAATTCCTACAGGGTCAGATTATATAATTTTATCGATAAGAACTGGGTTCCTCCGGCATTCATAATAATCCAAGAAAAGTGCAATAAATTTGTGACAGATTATATAATAGGCCTCATGCAAATACTTTGGCACAAAAATACTTACATAATGGAACCTGGAAAGAGAGCAAATGAACATCATCTAGCGGGTGTTTGCAGATAAAATCTTGGATACTTTGTGAGTAATAGTATCCCATATATTTGATCATGATTTTGTTAATAATATATTATACGAGTTACAATCCGGATGCGGTATGTAATTTATTCAAACTTTAAATTAAAAACTTGTACAAGGGCGGCAAAAACCAATCGTCACTAATAAATTTCTTAATTGAGTTCAGGTTGATGACTAACCTTTCAAGATGAAGATTTTAATTATATCTGCTTTGCATGAACTAAAATTTTTCGAATTGGATAAATATTTTTTCAAAAATTATAAACATGCAATGTATTACTATTTAAATTGAATTTAAATCTTTTTTTTAATAATTTTAAAATTGAATATGCGCTAAATAAATTCAGAATTACTTTTAATTTAGTTCGAAATTCTTTAATGAATTTAAATTTCCTTTCAATTTAGTTGATTCTAAATCTAGTAAGTTTCCTTTCTGACTTAAAATATATAATAATAAAAAATCATGGTACATTAGTATGGTGTCTACAGTAACATGCGATCCTGATAACAAGTTCCATTCGAGAGATTAAACCAATTCTAGATGGTATATGAAAATCTAAGAATGGTGAAATAGTGCATGATCGTCTAGTATCGTTGCATTTAAGACTTTCTCTGGTTCTTTTAAGGAAGTAAGTTAGAATCATTATTATTGTACAATTTATTAAACACATAGTGAATTAAATATAGATTATGAGAATATATATTTTGATACAGTACAGTATATTAATCATTAATTCATAAAGAGCAAAATGGAATACATTCCTGTATTCATGCATGCTTTCATAATTGTACGTATCTTGCAATGTATAAGTATTTGGTAATTATTATGTATCTTGCAATGTATAAGTATTAGTAATTATTATGATGGTAAACGTGAGCTGTCTTAAGTACCAGCCAAAAAGTTAGATAAAATAAATCAGGATGCATTTTATTAAAAAATTATACCGTGTTTTAACGCCTACCGTATTTTCGTGAAATAACGCCCATCTGCGCGATATTTAGGATACCGCATGGGCGTTATTTTGAGGCAAAGAAATATTTTTTCTTAAACCTACCTGCTATATCAATTTTATTTGTTGAAATACTAATGTTAGATGCGCGTCATTTTGAGACGCACATGGGCGTTATTTGGAAACCATATATCTATTTTAGTTGGACACGATTTTCAAAATAACGCTCATGCCCGTTATTTCGACGATAAATTTGAACACATCAAAAACGTAATTTGGAAATTTTTTGTTCGTCCGCTTTTTGTGACTAATTGAAATCTTTATAAATAATGTTTTATGCAAATGGATCAATAAATTAACTAATGATACATCAAAAAATCGTAATTTTTATATTACATTGCATAGACACTAAATGTCATCCTCTCTTTCAAATTTCCTTATTTGGGGTCAGGTACATCATGATTTTTCCGTGAAGAATAGAGAGGGTGTTTTATATATAGCAAAATCGCACTTTTATATAGTGGTTTAGATTAGTGATGTTAAAATTGCTCAAGCAGGTTCGAAGCATAAATGCTTGGATACTAAAGCAAACTGACCTGGTTTTATAAACCAGTTTATATAAGCATGCTTATATAAGTAGGTTATACAAGCATGCTTATACAAGCATGCTTTTATATAAGCAAATTTGTATACTAAAAATATTAAATTGCTCAAGCAGTTTATTTTACAATTCATTTCTATTTTGATGCTAAAACAAACTAAACTGGTTTTTATTAAACATGTCTTTATTAAAATTGTTTAAAATGCCCAAAAAAAACGATATTCTAATGGTTCTATAATAAAATAGAAAAAAAATATTGATATATTATTAATCTATAATTTTTTTTTTAAAAAAAAGTATAAGGATAAGTATTAGCAGCATTATTGTTATTTTAATTTTAATTTGATATTCAATATTTATATTAGGTTTTTAGGCATCTTTGGTTAGAGATATATAACTTATATATTTTTGGTCTATTGGCCAATCAAAATAAGCAAATATTATGTGACTTATTTTTTCAGAATACTGGCTAATCAAAAAGGCATATGTAATCTAGAATCTGACCTCACTTTACGAATTCATCATTATCCAATCAAATTGTAAGAAAAATTTTACAAAAATTTAAAGATTATACCTTTATGATAACTACCAATAATACTTCCTAATCAAAATAATAATAATAATAATTGTACAATTTTTTTTTACTTTAATAAATTATTTAATTTATTATAGTATAATGCGATCAATTACAAATTATAACATCATAGACTGTATTGTATGCCCAGTGCACATAATAATATATAAAAAAAAACTATCTAAAGTATTTTGCGATACAAACACAATCTATACTAAAATTTGATATTTAACTTGCATGCCAAAACTAGTGTTTTGACCTACAGATACAGGATGACAAGTCCAGAATGTATAACAGGTTAATAACAGATTACCACAAGATTAGGTATAATGTTACACAATTAAAAAAACTCAAAACAAACGTTCGTTCTGCCAAAAAAATCGGTAAACTGCATAAGAAACCATCTTTTACACTTTAATAAAAAGTTTTCCTTGAATGATTTTACTATACATTTTGCTAACACCTGACCCTAACCCTAAGGGCCGTGTCATTAATCACCTAATTATTTTTTATTAGAGGTTTATCCCCTCCCTCTTCCTTAATATATATATAGTTAGGTTCCTTATATATAATTTCACTGTTTTTTACCTCCCTTCCTCTCTAAAAAATCACCTGATTTTTATCACTCTCCTAACTCTAATCTAAATATAAATGAACTTTAAAAAATTTTGCACATTTCGATGTATAATCAACAATATACATAACCTGTCACACATTCCAGTCTTGCTACAGGATGTAGATGAGATTTGCCGGATCACGTGAAAACCCGGCCTCTAATCACCCCGATAAGATCAGGAGCAAATCTCCTTCCCAGTTACACAGATCAAAATATACAACTCTTTTTTTTTTGTTGCTGTCCTTTATGTCCTTTACCTTAAGACTTGTGCCTTTTTTCGTCGCTAGAGTCATTGTTTACTAGTGCCTCTTTTTATTGCTAGTATCGTTGTTGCCACTTTTTATTATTTGTGCTGCCTCTTTTCTTTTTGTTGCTAGTGCCACCTCCTTTTGTTGCTTGTGCTGTCTCTTTCGTTGCTTATGTCATCTTTTTTCATATACTTTTTTGGCCCTAGTATTAATTTGGAAATCAGAGCCTACAAAAAAAAAAATATTAGTTTAAGTTGAGAAAAAAAAAAGACAGAATAAAAAAATACTTGTTTTTAAACTCAGCTTCCATTTTATTGTTTAATTTGTACTGATTTATTTGTGTATTTGTAGATCGCAGGATTAGTATAAGAGGTACTTGCGCAGTTTAGAGTTAGGGGAGCACCATTTATCAGCTGATTTTTTAGAGGATGAGGTAGGACCCCGAAGAACTCTGATACAACTCAGATGATTTAAAAAAAGAAATTTTGAATAGAAATTCATCAAACGTTGCATTTTTATATAGTAAAGTTTCAAATTGTACTTTATTTTATACATCTATTTGGCTAAAATACTGCTAAAATTATACAAACTCAAATTTGAGTTGTATCAGAGTTCTTTGGGGTCCTGTGGAGGTAGCGCAATTATCAGGTCCTATATATAATATAATATATATAATATGCATATCTGCAGATTTTTGGAATTTACTATTAAAAGTTCCAAAAATCTTTAATAGCGAATAACTTTTGTTCCACCGGTCTGTTTTTGATGAGACAACTACCAAAATATTTACATTGATAAAACGGTTCTAATAAACCCAAAATTACTAAAATCCAATCACTAGATTAAGAAATCATTAATAATTTGTGTCACTTCAGGTATTTAAGGATTGGTTTTTTGCAATTCTTAAATACCCGAAGTAACACAAATCGTTAATGATCTCTGGATCTAGTAATTGGATTTTAATAATTTTGGGTTCATTAGAATTGTCTCATCAATGTGAACATTTTGGTAGTTGTTTCATTAAAAACAGACTGGCAGAACAAAAGTTATTTGCTATTAAAGATTTTTGGAATTTTTAATAATAAATTCCAAAAATCTGCGGTTATTATATAAATCTATATTTATATATATAATATTATATATATATAATTTTTAATATTAATAACTTTTGATCCACTAGTTCATTTTTGATGATTTAACTACCAAAATGTTTGCCTCAGTTAGAGATTTGACCCGGGTCGGGTGACCCGTACGGGTTACCCGACCCGACGGGTCACAGGTCGAAATTTGCTCTAACCCGGGTCAAACGGGTCAGAATTCAAAATAGGCAAAAACGCTATATTACTCAATTTAACTAACGCTAATACGTACTAAAGCTCTTTTTGACTCGGGCAATAATATTAAATATTTAAATTAAATTTTTTGTTAGAATCAACGTTTCGATTATTGCGGTTTGTGTATAGTATGAATATTTATAAAAAAACTGATCTTGTCAACTAATAAATCTTATTAAAAAAATAAATTGCAAAAAGATGGGCCGCACGATTTTTGTGTGACGATATCCGAATTCTATATTTTCGATTGGTTACGTTTAAATTCTATAAATTCTTGGGTTGACCAGTACGGCGTAAACGGGTCAGTATTCAAAATACTGTTTTTACAAAAAAAAAATACATATAACTGCATAGCATCTTTTTATTCAAATAAGTAGACCTTTTTTTTTTTTATTCTTGTTTGATCATCCCGGAAATACTTATCACGAACATTTCTTTACTCATTTAATGATAAGTATATATTTAATGTTTCTCTAAATAATTACATACTTAATTCTAATGTTTTATTTAAATCTTCAGGGATCCTTATATTGTCCCCAACATACAGTAAGTTACCCCTCATTTCTTAATGCAAACGCATTGTTAAATTTTAATGATGTATATATATAATTTATATATGCTTTATTTTTTCGTTTTGAATGTTCAAATGTTCAATTTATACCCGATTAACTTTGGAACCGCCTGCCTATTTAATAACAATACGTTAGTTTACTAAATTCAATTGTTTTAAAACATTTAGGTATAAAATTTTTCTTACCTAACCAAAAACATGTGAGACGGGCCAAAGCTTTAGAGCCGCTTTAAGGAATAAGACTGATTCAACGAATTCAGAATTAAGACGTGTCCTTTTTTCAGTAATAGTGAGGCCTGCAGAAGAAAAAAGGCGTTCGGATGGTACCGACGTGGCCGGAATTGAAAGATACTTGCGAGCAAGCTTTGCAAGTATAGGATAATCGGCTTTTCTTGAGGCCCACCACTGAAGTATGTCTGTATCACTCGGAACCCTTGGTAGTAATAGATAAGAATTAAATTCACGGTTAGCAATGTTATCATCATCATTTTGACTTGAATGCTCTTGAGCTACAGGATCAGAGAAAATATCTTCTTCGCTATTCATTATGCCATCAGGTGCCGTATCTGATAAACTATCTAATCCATAATAGTTATTAGCTAATTCAAGATATTCCATACGTGCTTCTGAAATAGTATTATTCTTCTCATTTTCTGTAAAAATTTGCATATCTTTAGTCCGCGGGTCAAAAAAAGCAGCAAGTCGAATAGGTTTTGTTGGTTCTGAGAATCGTTCCTGAATTGATTTACCAAGAAGACTTCTGAATTTCTGAATATCAATGTTATTTATTATTGTACAATCAAGTTTTATTTTAATAAAATTAATCGCAAACCATGCTTGAGAAAGTGTTGGATATGTTGAACCTGATAATTTTTTTGAAATAATTTCGTAAGGATACAATAACTTAACTAACTCGGCTATTTTTTCCCATTCATCTGACGAAAGCTCCTTTTCTTCGTAACTTCTTAGTGAACTATTATCATTAATTTCAACTAAAAAAGACTTATATTTATACATTGCTGGTTTAAGAGTTGTTAACCGTTTTAACATGTAAAATGTCGAGTTCCATCTCGTTGAAACATCACGAACTATGAAAAGAAAGTTATCCCAGTCTTCCATCTCTATTTGAGCTTCTAAAAGAAATTGTTTCTGCTTAGGGCTTCTGCTAAAATGTGATACAATATCTTTACATTTTTTTATTAAATTAGTAATTTCGAGACACTCTTTCAATGCATCGTTAATAGCTAGCTGTAAAGTATGACCAAAACAATAAATATTAAAAAAGCCATATTTTAGCTTTAATTTTTCTAAACACGATTTAATATTTGACCCATTATCAACCGTACCGCTAACCGTAATATGTTTAAGCTGAAGATTATCCAAAATTTCGGTAATTTTATTAAAAAGACATTCAGAAGTGTGGGGATATGGGAGGTACGAAATGTTACCAATCATTTCTTTTGCTTGAAAATTATCATTAACCCAGTGAAGAGTAAGACCAATATACAGATCACCATTACTCGACGTCCACATATTAGTGGTAAATGAAATATGGCTAATTTCAGCACTATCAAGGGCATATTCACGGAGGTTCTGCAGAACCTTATCCTCAGAATTAATTAGAATTTCTTTCAAAAGATCATAACCAAGCAAATTAGCTTGTACATCAAGCCCTTCAATTATTCTTTTAAATGCCCGAGATTAAATAATTGAAAATGGCTGTAGTTCTTCAATGATAAAAGCAGCTACGTTGTGATCAAGATTTTTTTGTTTTGGGTTAGTAGGTGTATATTTTTTAATTTTTTCGAACGTTTGCATTATTGTAGTTTGTGAAGATTCTGGCATTACAGAAAATTCACACTTATTATTTTCCTTTACAACAACTTTTACTCGACCAACTTCTATCATTGCTCGTGAAATATGATGCCTATTTCTCATATGACGCCATAAATTCAATGTGGACCCATCCTTTATATATTTTACTCGTGGAATACAAGATTTATGTTGGCAAAACCAATACTCTATATTATTAATTAACTTTGTCTCAAAAAATAGTTTAACAGAGCTACCACCCAGTCTTTCAATTTTTTTTCGTTTTTTAACTAAAACTTGACTATTAGGTTGTGATAACACGGAGTCTTCATTAACATCCGTATCATCAGATTCTGTTCTATTCAAATCAACATCTTCAGGCTCTAACACCATATCATCTTCAGGTTCTAACGCCATATCATCTTCAGGTTCTAACGCCATATCATCTAAATATTCTTCATCCATAATTTTTCTGCTTGGATAATTCAAAATCTGCAATCTTTGACGAATTAAATATTTTTTGAATGCTATTAATAATTTAACATTATTTAGCAAATCTTATACACGTATTTATAATATACTTACAAGATCCCAGTAAACCGCAATATTTTTTATTTTAGGATAAAATTATATTGTTAATTACTTCTCATAATATGTTGGATTATAATAAATAACTGAAGATAAGTAATGAATTACCAATACTTAAGGTGTGTAACAATAGTACGTGTTGTGGGTGCTAAATCTGTTAAGTAATTTTTTTTTTTTTTAAAAAATTTTTTTTTTTTATTAAAAATTTTTTTTTTTTTGTTGAAAATTTTTTTTTTTTGTTGAAACGCTGCAAGCGACCTAGTGAGTAAAATTTGGGAGTTAGAAACTTTATATATGTACGTACGATACAGAAAATTTAAACCTCATAACCCAGGTATAGTGTATTTACCGTTATTGTTTCTTTTCTACACCAATTCCAGAAGAACGATAACAATGCAATGGTTTAAACATTCACAAAATTATCAGCCTTAGCTGATTTTGATAATGCACCAATGCTTTATGCTTATCTAATTCATATTTCGTGAACGTACTGAAACAAAATTTGATAAAAATTTCTACAGTAGTACATAATACTATAGTAACAGAGAAGAAAGATGCGTTCAAATTTCCTGATTATAAATGACAAAGAAATTTTTGCTTACTAATAAAATTGTAGCAATTAGTAAGTACTCACATTCTAAAGATAATTTTGTCATTCGAGATTATTTAGCGACTAAAGTTTTAAATTATCCTTCAAATACCTTATTATGAACGATAAGTTTTGCTTCTTGGCGTAAGTTATGATTTCTATTTAAAGAGGAACACCTTTATTTAAGTGTTGCACGCTTTTCAAATTAGGGGAACAATCGAATTTATGAATCCTATGATCCTGCATATTACCATTGTTTTTACAATGGTTCGTACGTACGTAATATGCAAGTACAGTACAGTACATGGGATTCATAAAATTCGATTGTCTCCCTAATTTAGTAATTGAAAGAGCGATTAATCTCAAAAAACGTTATAGACGTTATAATTGTCCACATGACCCGTTGACCCGGGTCATGACCCGGATAAATATCTGACCCGCCCGGGTCGCTATTTTCTGACCCGGGTCAAAACTCTAGCCTCAGTGAGGCGATTCTAACAAGCCCAAAATTATTAAATTCTAATTACAGGATCCCAAGCTCAATAAAGATTTGTATTTATAAAAAAAATAAATCTTAAAATCACCGGTGGTGATAATTACCGGGTGCACAAGATCAGTATAAATCTATTTTTTTTTATTTCATTTTGTATTTCGTTACTTTTTTGATACTAATATTATTTTTTTTTTTAGTACAGTTTTCTTTTGTTGCTGGTGTCATCTATATCGGTTTTTCTTTTTCTTTGTTGGCGTTAGTTGTCCTTCCAGTGCTTTTTTCTTGTCGTTGGTGTTGCCATTCCAGTGGTCTTTTCTTTGTTGTTGGCATCATTAGCAGTGGAATCTTTTTGTTCATCTTGATTCTTTTTTAATACTTTTTTGATACTAACACTAATGTTTTTTCAAGGCTCCCCTTTTTCGTTGGTGTCATTTTTCTAGTACTTTTTTTTTAGTTGGTATTGCCATTTCGGCACTTTTTCTTTGTTGTTTGCATGTTTACCTTGTATGATACTACTAATATATATCTTTTTTTCTGGTGCTTTTCTTTCTTCTTTCACGGGTTCTTGTCTTTCAATACCTCTTTCGTCTCTGGTGTTATTGTTGGTGTTGCTATTCGGTACCTTTTTCTGTTGTTGGTAATATTCAATTCGGCGTTTCAGTAATAGTGTCTTTTTTGTTAATAGCATTCTCAGATCTTAGTTAGGCAAGTGTATAGTTTTTTGTTAAAATGTTTTTTGTTCTATGTATAACCTTTTTTCTTCAATGCTAGCTTTTGTTTATCTTATTTTAAATGTTTCATTTCGTAGTTCATATTGTTGGTCTTGTCTACTTTGGTGCTTTGATCGTTGCTGGAGTCATAGTGGCCGTTTAAATTGTAAAAACTAGTACATGATTGAGGTTTATGCGAACGTGTTGGTATTATGTATATTAATAGTATAAAAGTTGGTTTGGATAATAAAAGTCGACACCTGATAGATAGGGTTAGAGTATGCACTAATAGTTTTTTTTTTTGTCAGAGTAAGGGTCTAATAGTTAGGGTTAGGGTGAGCGCAAATGCTTTTTTTTTTGTTAGGGTAAGGTCTGATAGTTACTGTAGATTCCCGAAAATAAGCTATTCCGAAAATAAGCAACCCCCTCGGTTTCGAGCAAAAAACCTAAAAACTTCTAATACCTGAAAATAAGCTATCACATGTTTTCAAGCTGAAAACAATAGTAATTTTTTTATTCTGAAAATATGCAACCTCTCAAATCATACAATCATACAGTATTATTTTCTTGGTGGGAAAATAACAAGGATCTATTTTTTCACTATCACGATATCATGCTATTATTTCTTAACCGAGGATTTACATACGTACATGCATAAGTATTTACTATTGTATATGTGCATACATATCGGTATTTTCTTTCCACGCTAACTTGATTCCCGTACTAAAATTAAAAAATTAAATAAATAAATTAATAAAGTAAAAACAATAAATAAATTAAAAAAATAATAAGTTAAATAAAAAAATTTAATTAAAATAATGTACGCCAATTCGTGTTTAAAAAAATAAAAAAATAAAATAAATAAATAAATAAATATTAAATTAATATTTAAATTATAATAAATTAAAAAATAAAAAAAAAGAACTGCTAAAAGAAATTCGAAAAATAAAAATTTAAAAAAAAAATAATAATAAAATTTAAAAAAATAAA
>QKWP01000969.1:170960-187832 GCA_003550325.1 Gigaspora rosea
GCTTTTTTTTTTTTTGTTATAAAAAAAAAGATCTTTTATATAAAATAATAATCCACCCTAATAAATAATGACAATCATTTAAAAACAGCGAGAGTATGGTTTCCATTGTTATAAATCAATATTATCCTATGTTATTGGAAATAAACCAAAGGTAATAATAAAAATTAAATAAAAAATAGTCCGTTATTACCAGGCATGAAATCGCTTATGTTATTTTGTTTTGTACAGTATTCTATTCCAATCATTCTATTAATAAATAGAATTAAAGGGATGGTAAAAATTTATAAAATTATGCACCAAAATTTAATGTTAAATAATTATTTAAACTTTTTACGTCCAAAATTTGCCTCGACAGATGTGTCTTGTGACTTTAGCCCAATGCAAGGATACGAATTATTTTTTAAGTCATTTAAATGATTAGGTAGATAACATTGAAATATAATAAATATCAATTAATTAAAATTATTAATAGTAACGATATATATATTCATATTCTTCGTTTCTAAGGTTTGTCTTTTTACTTCTGCTGTTTTAGCCAAACTCTTTCACCTAGATTTTGGATTAGGGCAATTGACTTCCAAAGGTTCAACATTTCTGCTTTTTTAAGAATCAGTACGTTGAATCACCCTATCACTCACCATTTTAAAATTTCTGCTTTTTTAAGAATCAGTATGTCAAATCACCCTATCACTCACCAAAAATGCCATCAAGTCGAATCACCGCCACAATAACCGGAGAATACCTGGGAAAACCACGAAATGTTATGTTGAAAGAAATTACAAAACTACAAAAAAAAAAAAAGCAACCAAAAAAAACTTATCTTTTCATGCTTCTGTAGGTTACCCATGAATGTGTAATGGAGGCGAGGAGTGTAGATTTAGACCTGGGTGTATGAAATGATCTACAACAAAGAAAGGATAAAAAATAAAATAAAATAAAATAAAATTGCGAATACCTTAACATCACATCCGAGTTCTGCAATTACTTTTGAAATTTTTTTAGTATGGTACTATATAAAAAGCGCGTAAAACCTCTGTTGTTGTTGCACAACTGTGCAAATATAGGTACGCGATGTTACAGACGGAAAATGCCACAACTACGTTTTTGATTATTTTGATATAATTATATCAAAAACGTAGTTTTGGTTAGGGTATACATGAGGACGAAATTATTTCAGGTTCTAAAACCCGAAATTAAAATTTGAAGACGAAATTGTTTTTGACCTATTTTACTTGAAAGACGAAATTATTTGATACTTTTTTTGAATAGACGAAATTATAAGGAACATATCTATATAAATTTTATTTGCTCTTTTTTATAAAAAATTTTAATTTTCTCTAATGAAAACGAAATAGGCCTTTTTCAAAAATCAATTTCGGTGGCATCACTAGGTTAGGGTAATATCAGATATTACGTAATATCCTGAGAGGTGGGGGGTCTCTGATTTTCTTATGCTAGATATATAAATTTATAACAGCCAATCAAATTTCTCTTACGTGGGGAGGAGGTGGTAAAGGGTATGGTAAAAAAATATTACGTAATATCTGTTATTACCCTTATCACTGAGCGTAGAAGTATGAGTCCTATGCTTCGCTCTGGACAATTAAAGTTTATAATTGTATATAATACAAATCTTTGTCGATCTTAGGATTCTGTAATTAGAATTTAATGATTTTGGGCTCATTAAAATTGTCTTATTGAGATGAACATTTTGGTAGTTAAATCATCCAAAATGGACTTGTGGATCAAAAGTTATTCAATATTAAAAAATTTTATTTAGTAAGGGGCATGCCGTTTATTACATGATTTATACCATGAATACATGGTCAGAGATGGTGATCACGTCTATATATTATATTAATCAATTAGAATTAGATAAAGTGATCACACCATACATGGATAGTGATAGATACTAAGTAAAAAATATTACATGATAAATGGCACGCCCCTAATCATATGGGCTAATTTAAGGAATTGCTAATAACTTTTGATCTACTAGTCCATTTTGGATGATTTAACTACCGAAATGTTCATCTCAATGAGACGATTATAACAAGCCCAAAATTGCTAAAATCCAATCACAGGATCCAGAGATCAATCAAATTTTGTGAGATTTTAATAGTGTTTTTAGAATTACTATGTAAATATCTTTAATAGTGAATAACTCTTGAACCACTAGTCCATTCTGGATAATTTAACTGCCAAAATGTTCGTCTCAATGAGACGATTCTAATGAGCCCAAAATCATTAAATCTAATCACAGAATTACAAAATCATTAAAATTAGTATAATGGCTTATCCGGTTCAGCTTATCTCACTAACGCTCGTTTCGTAGATATAATATTTCACCGACAACAATTCACCAACATGTTATTTTGCCGACATTTATTTCTATTTCACCGACAGTTTATTTTACCGAAACTCATTTCACTGACAAAATAATTCTGGTCATTGTTGTTAGGGTCTTGCTAGAATTAGAATTAGAGTCAGGCTAGAATTAGAGTCTATGAAATGAGCTTCGATGAAATAAATTCACAGTAAAATAAACTTGTCGGCAAAATAATTATCGGCGAAATAAACATGTCAGTGAATTTTTGTTAGTAAAATGTTATGTTTACGAAATAAGTGGCAGTGAAGTGATACGTATCCGGCTTATTTACAAATCTTATAGGTTTTTTATATTGTTGTGCTGTAAAAACCCATAAGATTTGTAAATAAATTATTACACTAATTTTTAATGATCTTGTGATTCTGTAATTAGATTTTAATGATTTTGGGCTCATTAGAATCATTTCATTGAGATAAACATTTTGGTAGTTAAATCGTTCAGAATGGACCAGTGGTTCAAGAGTTATTTACTATTAAAGATATTTACATATGGTAGTAATTTTAAAAACACTATTAAAATCTCACAAAATTTGGTCGATATCGGGATCCTGTAATTGGATTTTAGCAATTTTAGGCATGTTAGAATCGTCTCATTGAGCTAAACATTTTGGTAGTTAAATCATCTAAAATGAACTAGTATCGTAAACTGCCATATAAATAGCCTGGGTCTGGTATATTCCACCAAAAAAATTAATTAGTAAAAAAAAGAAAATTATTAGTAAAAATGAGAGGGGATCTGATATGTGGGGGGGCTGTTTAGGGGCATCCATAAATAACGTTATACAAGAGAGGGTTGGACGAACAATAACGTTTTTCTCAATAAGTAGGGAGGTCAAAAAAATATAATGCAATTTTTTTAGAAAAAATTGGCTAAAAACTGAACTAGTAGTCCAAATTTGATGATTTTGGTACCATTCGATTCGTCTCGGTGAGAGGAGTCGAATGGTACTAATTTCATTTCATTTGGATTACTGGATCGAATTTTATTGGCCGAATACTATTGGTTATTATGTTTTCTTATAAAATTACTAAAAAATCAATAGGTTTTTGTGAATAACTATTGATCCAGTGATCCAAATGAAATGATTTTGGTATCATTGGATTCGTCTCACTGAGACGAATCGAATGGTACCTAAATCATCCAAATCGGATCACTATGTCACAATATATTCAAGCTTTTGTAAAATTTTATATATAAACATATGGATTTTGAAAAATTTTTTTATATAGTAGAGGGGGTCCAGCGCTACTATGAGGGGGTACATAATGTTATTTATGGATGCCCCCTTATACGGCAGTTTACGGTAGATCAAAAGTTTTTAGCATTTCCTTAAATTGGCCCATATGTTTTAAAAATTACTATTAAAATTATACAAAAGTTGAACGATCTTGGAATCCTGTGATTGGATTTTAATGATTTTAGGCTTATTAGAATTGTCTCATTGAGATGAACATTTTGGTAGTTGAATCATCCAAATGACCAGTAGATCAGAAGTTATTCAATATTTAATATATATATATTTTTTTTATTAAATTTTAACCAATCAAATGCTCAGAAAAATTATCAGCTACTTAGTGAAACCCTAATTAGCTAATAAATGGTGCTTCTCTTAGGGTTAGGATTAGTATAGTATTAGATAGTATAGAAAGGTTTATGTAAATATTTTTAAAATAATTTAAAATAAAATAATAAAAAAAATAAAGTTTACTGTCTAACTGAAAAGAGCTTCTGAATTGTTTTTTTATTCAATTATAAAGAGAGCTTTTTTTAACTGCTTCGCTATCTATATCAAATGTATAAAAAGCCATTAGATCATTTCTTGTTAAAATTCTAGTGATACTAAATCATTGTCTTTGAGAAATTATAATACGTTAGTACTTTATATACAACCAAACATACTGTTTCATATACTCATTGTTCCGTTCTAGTACGTACATATATATGAGTCATTTCGTCACTTCTGACATATTATATATTAATATAGCAAGTTAAAAATATTTATAAATAATATTTTATTTAATTATTGTTATTTTAAATATATCTTTTGAGAAAGTATATATTATAATATCAAGCTACAAATATAAATTTATTGTATAAAATTAAATATTTATTATTGTTAATTTATATATTAAAAAATAATAGGTAGTTTATATATTTATAAATTGTTGTATTTTTTTTTTATTATACAAACTATATTTTTTTATAAACAAAAATAATTCTAATGATATTTTTGTATATATAATAAAAATTTTATAAAATTTAAAACATTTGTTATTAATATAGTTTATAGGTTAAAAACTAGTAAATATAATAAATATACTAATTTTTAGTATAATATATACTTAAATGACAAATTAATAAAATTTATAAGTGGCGACATAGTGTAGTTGGATTGTTGTCACCCTCCAAGTAGTTGTAACAAAAGATACAGAGTTAGAATTCCACTGGAGACGATTTCGAAAATTTATCTGCGTTACGGTAACCTGGACTCTGAGCTCGGATTTACAGATCTGTTTTTTGGGTTACACCAACTCGCATTGGGAGCTCTAGAGCTGTGTTACGTACAGAACTAGAGTGCATAGATCCTGGGGAACGCAGACGCTGTATTACGCACAGAACCGTAGGACAAAAGGAAACTATACTTGGTAAAACCTGAGCAAAAAGGTAGCCGACTTTCGACGGTATTTAAACAAAAATCGAATGGTGACAAACCGGAAGTGGACAGACCGAGAAGCGGACTAATCGGAAGCAAACTTATAACAAAAGGGCCTATGGCGGAGCTCTACCAATCAGACCGCCAGAGTCGCACAAGAGGAAAAGGACATGTGTTACAGAAGTATGTAACAAGGGAAGGGAGACCATTGGGTTCGCCAATGGCAGACCACTCCTTCCAGGTCCTCGGATTGGGAGTAGAAATGTAACCAGGGGAAAGCGAGGTAGGGTAAGGGAAGCAACTGAAAAGGAACCGGAAGAGGAACAGGAGAAGCACCGGGTTTGGTGAATTTTGTAAGGGCATGTATCGTGTTACACATACTAGTAGGAAGGTAGTGGTTTGAGATACGGACCAGGTTGTGGTAGCATTAAAAAAAATGGCTTGAGATACAAACCTGGTAGCGGTAGCACTACAGGTACTATTAGTGGACAAGTAAGGTACAAAAACCAGGTTGAGTATATAACGTTAAGCTTCACAAATTAAGCAGTACAATATATTTTTATTACCTCTTACTACTCTCTTACTATACGGTAGATAGTACTTCAACTCTCAATAAATCTACCTTTTACTCACGTGATGCAACATGATGCAATAGGATTTCTTGAAGAAATACTTGCTACGAAGCTATTTTACTAGTAAAGTGTTGCACCGAAAATAATTTTTTTTTAAGATTGCTTAGACCATAAATTCTGGTTTTACAATACTACGCTATATAAATACTTGTGTAATGTCAATTCCAGAAATTATCGGATTCGAATGGCCCCATGCTTAAAAAAGTACTGAATAAGTTACCTCAGGCAATTGATTTACATCATCCTTTGAGATCATAAGCATGATGGAAAGTCGATTTGATTGGCCAACATGATATAATTGAATGTAGATCATTACACAAATTATTTATATTAGTTTTAAAATACTTCCTATATGAAAGTGTAATCGCTTATATAACAAGTGGCTGAGCATGCCACCTGCGATTAAATAATTTTCAGAATACGTTGGTTTTTTGCTTTACTAGTAGTTGGCAAATTTAATCAGATATAATCAGATTCTCCGAGGACTTTTGCTAATGCCGTATATTTACTAATAACTAAATAGTAAATAGTTAAGTAGGCTCGTAAGAAGTTTTTTGAAGTTTTTTTGACGAAAGTTTTATTCCTATGGCTAATATAGTCTTGAAACTTGTACTCAAGATCTAGGTAATAAGAAATATTCGAATAACACTTAATTTGTGGAAATAGTGGTTGAGTATGGTGTAAAGTATATTAAGTGTGAAAAAAATGTGTTTAGGCGGTAATTACAATATAATTCTTACAGGTAGTATTACTTTGGATTCTATTATATATCATATATAGTTTAGATACGATGAATTTTTAATTTTTTTTTAATATTAATATTTGTAAATTTCGGATTGTATTAAGGATAGATAATATGTAAGCAATATTCACACTTGTAACAACTAGTATAACTAGAATTTTTTAATATTTTTGTATTTTAAAAACTTTATATTATTCGCTTTGAGTTGCCAAAAAAAGGTGCAAAAAAATCTCGTCCTACTAAACGCAGTGTCATTAATCACCTGATTATTTTTTATCAGAGGCCTACACCCCCTCCCTCTTCCTCAATATATAAATAGTCAGGTTCTTATATATAATTTCAACTTTTTTTACCCCCCTCCCCCCCTAAAAAATCACCTGATTTTTGTTACTCCCCTAAAATATATTGTTTTTTAAATAAAGCATACGTAGTATAAAATATTTTAATTGCGCTATTAGATGTCTTTCGGAAGTGCGTGAGTAGAATTTTAGCAAAGCGTTTAAGTAAAATAATGAAAAGCAGAAATATTTTAAAAGGCCCAAATTTTGCGGGATTACCTGAAGACTCGATGGAAGAGCCAATTTTATTGTTGAATGCATTAATGGAAGAAGCGGAGGAAAAAGGTCGTGAAATGTGGTTGCTCTTCCAAGACATGAAGAAAGCTTATAATTCAGTGAGTCTGAGGATGCTTGGGCTCGCGCTGGAGAGAGTTAAGATTCCAGAGCGAATCAGGAAATTTATTATTAATTTATTCATGAATAGGCGCATAAGAGTGATAATGCATTTTGGGTTAACAGACGAGTTTTGTGCAGGTGATGGCATTAACCAGGGGGAGGTGATTTCCCCCCTTGTATGGAAAATCTTTTATGACCCTTTATTGTATAGGGTGCAAAGTGACATATCACTCGTATATACTGCAAGGGCAACAGATTTTGCTTCAAACGGGCTTTGTGGAACTAGTATGGAGGTACGGCAGGCAGTGTTAGCATACGCTGACAATACTATCTGGATTGCGAACTCCAAAGAACAATTAGAAAAGATAGTGAGCCTGGCTGAGCAATTTTTTAAATTAAACGATATTGAAATTAATGGTACAAAGTCTAAGCTCGCGGTAATTAATGCAAAGGTTGTACCTAGTCAAAGAGCGATAAATTTTGGTGGTGCTCAGATATTTGCAAAAGGCAAGCTGAGTAATATCAAGTTCCTGGGAGTATTTTTACACAAAGGAAATGAAATGCGATCATTAAAAAGAATCTCAAGAAAGTAGTAGGCCTTTTTATTCACAAGTTGAAAAACAAAAAGGTTATAGCGAGCCAACTGGTATACATAAACAATCAAGTTTTGCTACCAAAATTGGAATACATCCTGCAAGCAACAATGTGTTCGGAGCAGGAATTAGAAATGATTCATCAACCTTTTTTGAAATTTATTAAAGGAAAGATGGACATTGTGCAAACTGCACCCAATAGTATAATTTTACATGGGGGAACTCTCAAGGTGAGGCACTAGTAGATGCAGTGCTCACAAGACAAGTAACCGCTCTGCTCAAAAGGTCGAATAAAAATGGCAATATGGAATGATTGATCGAACTAAGAATTGTGCAAGGTGCTTTGGGCCTAGATTTAAAAAAGGACCCATGAGCAATTGATATGCAAAGTAATAGGCCCAGAGATTGGAGATGTAACCTAGTATGTGGTATTATCGAGAAATGCAAATCGTACAATTTCACTTCCAAATGCAAGAGATTATGCAGTATTGTGCGGAGAGTGCGGTATCACTTGGGAAGTTGCTTGAAGGTTTGGAGACAAAGGCAGCTGCTAAAGCCAGACTAAAGTTAGAAGTTTTTTACCTTGACCAGTTGATTAACATGGGGGTCAGTTAAAGCAGAGCGAGATTTTAGTCACGTGATTGTCTACAAGTTACGTGTTAAATAACTTCTACGATTATGTGCATCAGTAAAATAAAATCAATTACGGTAAATAATCTTTAAAAATTTTTTTTAAAAAAAAAAAAAAATGCTGGCGCAATTTAAAAAACGATATACAGTAAATAAAAAAAGTTTTTTTTTTTTTTAGAGTAGAAAAAAGATTATTTTTTTTAAGAAAAACGAGAAAAGTTTCTTTTTTTTTATATTTCATATATATAGTTTTTTTTTTACAGGTTATTTTGTGGATGTTATGGACAAGGAGAACGAAGAGAGTAATATACGGTCACGATTTTTTAATGTAAGCGATCCCTTTGAAGTTCCGGATGAAAAGTTTGATAATAATTTGTGGCCTTTGGTCACAAATATATGGATGCAATTCAGCTCGAACAAACTTAAGAATGGTGATTCCTGGAAAATATACGTTTGCTGTTTCATGAAGCATAGAAATTCAAGTACACAGCAGGATAGTGTACCAGATGATAAAAGAAGAAAAACCAATGTTCGACCGGCTAGTATTTGCAAGGCAAAAATTAAAGTAACATAGTTTGTTTCTTCTAAAATGGTTCGAATTGAACGGTTCAAAGATTCTCCAGATCATATACATACTTTAAGTGAAAGTGATATGAATAAACGCTCAAGTACCATTCATGCCTTGGTCACAAATGAGGCGGTCAAGAATTACGCACTAGTAGCGATTACTAGCGCGGTTAGAGAGTTTGCAAAAAATGATTTAGGGCTAAATGATAGCGTCGAATATCTAAGACGTAGAGAGGTAGCGAACATAAAATATAAACTCCAGGGGCCTATGAATGCGCATTTAGTAGGTAGTGCAAGTTTAAAAACAGATATATCTGAGACCTTGTTATATTTAAAAAGCGAGGAATATCATGTAGAACATTTTCATGTTTCCCAACAAACTGCAAATCAAGTAAAACGTACAGAAGGCATAATTTTTATGAATTCTCGCCAAATAGAAAAAATTCAGCGCCACGGTTGGCTCACGTTAATGGATTCGACACACAAGACAAATAAACACGGTTGGAAGCTCTTCACCTTGTATGTACGAGACAACCATGGATGCTAGGAAAACGGCTCACATTTTTTTTATGTACTGAGGATAGTATGACCATCGCAATGGCGCTGCAATTAATTTGAAGAAAATGCCGCGGTTGGGCTCCCAGGTACATTTTAATCGACCAAAGCAGTACTGAAGCTAATAGTATAAAAAAAGCTTTCCCTGGTTGTAGTGCTGGAGAACAAGAGTGCGAAATTTTATTTTGCACTGTTCATTTAATGCGCACGTGGATTTTGAAAATTTATAAAAACGAAGCTCGAAAAATTATAATGGAAGCTATGTTTAAAAAAACAAAAACAGGTTGCGAGCAACTCGTTCAAACCATTATTAGTACTTGCCTGGTTCCTGCTGTTCGCAATTATGTTAAACAGAATTATGCGAATAATACTCACCAATGGGCCCTTTGGGCGCGAAATCATTCACTACTTTTGCTCCAAGTAACTTCCACCAATGCATTGGAGTCATTCCATAGTGAGCTTAAGTCTATGACGTCCCATTTGCATGGACTGATCGGTGCATCCCACAAGATTATTGCTCTTAATCGTAAGAAACAAATCAATGCCGAAAGTGCTGCTTTTAATTTTCGTACAAAAAAAGTGTCGGTCTACGGTATTGAAAAAGAAATCATTAAAGAAATCCAAAAGTTCCCCTATCCTATGCAATTAATGATCATAAAAGAAGCAAGCGCAGTAATGGATAGGTTGGCGAAAGGTAAAGGTGCCCCGGGGCTTGCTTCTCTTGATTGTGGATGCTTGTTTCGTAATAATTATAAGTTGCTGTGCAAACATATATTTCACGAACATAGCTATGGTTCTCACCAATTATTGACTGCCGAAGCCTGGAGAATATTTTAGGAAATTTTTGAGGAAAGTGGGTATGAAGTATATGAAGGTCGAGAGTTAGTCAATATTGAAGTATCAAAGCAAAGTGAAGAAGAAATAAGTGCAGAAAATAGACAGCTTACCATGAACGAATTAACCGAAAGGCTGCAAAAAAATTACTGGAGTATCGAAGAAAGAGGTAGAGCCAATGAAGCGGAGGCATTTATTTCTAAGATAAAAGGTTCCTTGCGTCCAATTTTTAATATCGATTAAAAAAAAAAAAAAAAAATAGGGTATTGCATATAGATTCGAAGGCTAAAAAAAAAAAACAAAAAAAAATTTAGTATCTTGAAAAAATTTAGCAAAAGTAAACTGTAAATTTTGTTTAAAATTTAATAAAAATCGACGTTGGTTATTGGCCAAATTTATGCATGTGATCAAATGTTTACCTGTTTGTTCATTGATTGTCTACACACCGCATAACTTGTAGACAATCACGTGCCTAAAATCTCGCTCTGCTTTAACCGACCCCTTAACATGGAAGGTACAAAGTTAATTTCGTGGACGCAACTCAAGAAGTTACACAGAAAATGTACCAAAGGACTGAAGGCAAAGTGGTTTAGACTTGTAGAAGAGAAAGTTCTTAGTGGGTCTCAGTTGAGACTTGTGAAAGCTGAGTTTTGTACTAATGGAAGTAATAGCTTAGCTTTAACATGTAGTTTAAGTTCGTTGAGAAGTAACAGAAGATGCAAGGACTGGCTTATGTTTAGAAAAAGTAAAGGAAATGAGACCGTAGGAAATTTTAGTTTGGGTCGTATTATGAGAAAAACGTTAACAAGGCTTTTTGTAAAACATTGGCTAGAAGAAGGGGAGGAAGTTAAAGGCTCAGTCTTGAAAAGATGTAGTCAGTGTAAATTAATGTATAAGGGTGAAGGAAAAGAAAATGGTTGTATAGTAAGGTTAAACAAGCAGGAAGTTGTCGGAAGGTTAGAAGGAGTAGTCAAAAAGGATCAAAAGTGGTTGATGGAGGTCCCTTATGTTTTGATAGAGGAAAAGTCAATACAAGAAAAAGGGCAGAAGTGTGGTATCACAAAATCGATTGTTATAGAGCCACTTGAAATAATTTTAATTAGAAGATTGGAACTAAATAGTATTTTAGAGAATTTTCTGGTTCAATTAGTAAGTAGTAATTTATGTAGAGAGAGATCTGGTTACGTGTTTTATACGGACGGGTCGTGGTATCAAGAATTGAACGAAGGGAGTAACAAGATGGGAGCTGCCTGAGTGCAAGTTGAGGATGACAAGAGTAGGGTAGGTGCAACAGGCATGGTAAAGGTAGAGGACTGGCCATCTTCAACCAGACCTGAGTTGGTCGCGGTTTTAGGTGCGCTTCTGACAACTAAGATGAGGGCAAAGGTTGTGATAAAATTAGATAGTGCAGCAGCAATTAGTGCAATTAACAAAGCACTTAATAGGAGGAGCTATAAGGATATGCTTAAAGCTAAGAATAGAGTGATCCTTGATAAAATTGTAGAAATAGTCGATAGTAAGGAGCTTTCTATTAGCTTTTGCAAAGTTAAGGCTCATGTAGGAGAAAGGTGGAATGAACTTGCGGATTTCTTGGCAAAGAAAGCTTCAAAACTAGACAATCCGTGGATATGGCCTTTTAAAAGGCAAACTTATTGGAACACGGTCCTGGTATGGAACCAAAAGCAGGTAGAAGCACCCCCAAGGAAATTCATTATAGACTTGAAGCGAAGATACGCGGAAGGCAGTTGGCTTGTATCAAAAAAAAATTATTGCAGCAAATTCGAAGACACAAAAGAAGAAGCAATCTGGGCTTTCAGCTGGTCCAGAATTAAAGAGCTTGTTAGTACCAAGTGTACGTCGATTAAGCAAAGCAAGATGCTCTCCATGAGAGTCAAAGGTCTTTGTAATCTATTGCCAACATTGGAGGAGCTTCATATAAGAAGACCTGATATTTACACCTCCCCAAACTGTTTTCACTGTGAAGAAGGTTTGAAGGAGGATGTGAATATTTGGTGTGCTGCAAGTTTTTTTCGGAAAACTGGAGGGCCGCAATCAACATGTGTACTAGTACGGCATAGGAATTATTAGAAGAACAAACCAGAGCTATATGGAGCGTGCAAGACTTGCAGAAGCTAATTTTCAAGGAATCGGACGCAGAGTGGGTCCAAATGATACAAGATTTGCTTCACGGAATAATTAGGAAAGCAGATTTTGATTATGTACGAAGCATGATCCCAAGTTCAAAGGAAGTGACAGAGATTTTTAAGGCGCTAACTTTCATGGTGCAAGAGAGTTTCTACCATTACATTTGGATAAGGAGATGCGAGTTGTTTGCCGACTGGGAAAAACTAAATGGGATATGTAAATACGCTCAAAAGGAAGCGAGGTGCTAGTCAAGAACCTCGAAGACGGATTAAGCCAGCAGCAGGTCAAAATATACTTACTACAAAATTTTCATAAGAATTAGAAAACTTTTTATTAATTGACTTTTGATTTTTACGTTTGACAAAAAAATTAAAATTTTTTAAAAAAATATATTTGACGAATGTAAAAATCAAAAGTTAAATAAAAAAAAATTCTTCAATTTTAATAAAAATTTAAGAGTATATGTATTTTGACCTGCTAAATAACTTTACTTAATCAATTTTAATTGATTGACTTAGTAGAATTTAGACTTTACTATGTAGCAACTATCTGTGATTAACTAAAAAACAAACAGATCCTACCAGAAGGTCAGCCAGAGAAAACGAAATTTCATGAGTAACGAAATATAAGAAGCAGAAGGCTAGAAGCACAACAAAGAAAACTAAAGTTTACGAAGAATTACAAAAAGAAGAAACACTAAAATGGATGGCACCAACTATGAAAAAACACCAAAATCGACGACATTAGCGATGAAAGACACTGAAATACACACACTAGCAATGAAAAACAATACCGAAATTGAAAGCACCATTGGCGACAATAGAATACAAAAAAGCAAGAACTAATTAAATTAGCAAGCAGCACCAGTGAAATGATAGCACGATCAAAAGAAAAAAAACTACCATAAGTCACAATACATATCTGCAAAATAAATAACCAATCTGCAAAAGCGAAAAAAATAACTGGCAACATCAGTGAAATTAAAAACCATCAAACAATGACGATACCAACTATAACACTAGCGATGAATCAACAGTATAAAAACACAGCAAAAGTGACAACACAACAACAAGAATAGCAGTGCTAAAAAACAAAAAAAAACTAGTTAGTAATGAAAAAAACAAACCATACTGAGTTGTACAAACAAACAATACATATATTTATATGCTGATCGACTGATTGTGTAACTGGTAATGATCACCGGCAATGATATGTAGTAATTTTGTTAATACTACTATATTTTGTAAAATATTGGCCATCTCATTAAGCATAATATAGTACACCAATCTGATACATTTGAATTAAAATGTTTTTATCCAAAATTTTATATAATTTGCAATTAAATAAATATATTTAATATTTGAACATTTATAGAACATATTTATAAAAAAAAATTAAATTAATTTTTGATTACATATTGTTTAAAAAAATCTCAAAGTTAAAAAAAAAAAATAAAAATTTGAAAATTTTTTATAAATTAACCAATCAAAATAAAGGATTTTCTTGTGCTACTATGCAAACATCTTGGTGTAACCTTAGTCTATTAACCACAAAATTTCAACTATAATTATGATGTGGAAAAAAAGCTTACTATATAAAAATTAGTAATTTTATATAAATAAAATTAATAATACTTATATATAAAAAAGTTAGAAATTATAAATTTTATTACAATTTAAAATTTATATATATATATATAAAATGAACCTCTAAACATATTTTATATTTATATTGTTTAAAAATATATTAATTATTAATTTTATAAACTTGCTATATAAGTATATTTTATATAAAAAATTACTATATTTTTTATATTTATAAGTACTTATTTATAAAGGGTTTTGTAATATAGTGTACTTGCACTGCAGTGCACCCCTTTTATGTAACTCAAAATTTTACTAGGGTAACCCCTGTTGCGTTATTAACAAAAAATGATTCTCTCGCAATTCTGTACTAATCTTAATACTAACCCTAATCCTAACTTTAATTTTGACTTTAACTCTAACTTTTACTTTAGCCTAACCCTAGCCCTAACCCTGCCCCTAACCCTAACCCTAACTCTAATCATCTATAGGGGTGCACTGCAGTGCAGGGTGCACTATTTACTAATTCCCATTTATAAATTATACTAATAAATTTTTATAAAATTTTGCATAATAAAAAAAAAAAGTTATAAATTAAAAACTTTATAATTTAAATATTTTTTATAAATTTGTAAATTGATAGAGAAAAATATTTAATAAATATATAATAAATTTATTTTTAAAGCTTAATATTATAGTATATATAATCCGAATAGTATAATTTAAAATAACATTCATTAGATTTAATATTATTAATAAGCTTTTTTATTTTTGCATAAAATATGATGTATCAGAAGTGATAATACGGATATCCGTAAATTATTGGTTATCCGACAAACTCATATGATCATGAAAACATTTCTTATTGTTTTATTTTTTCATGTTTATTCAAATTAAAACTCAGTTATTGGGCAAATTGGTAAGGGTTACCCGGTTAACTGTAGGATTTATTCGGATATCCGCAAATCAAAACTGACGGTTTAACCGGATACAGCTTTTATAAAAAGGGTGCAGAAAAACGGGTATCCGGATATCCGGGTCCAAAAACTCTAGTTACGTTTATGTCGCTATAACATCATCAGTAAAAGAGATCACATAATTGAACATTATAGAACACTCTGCACTGACATTTAAAACTGGGATGCTAAGTCTTCACTCTTAGTAGGTTTTCGGTAAAGATCGGGAGGTTTGTAAAACGCTGCAAATGTGCAAACAGTATTGGACTTACTTGCATCTTCTACTTGTTATCACAATTAAATAGGAAACTTAGAAAGTATATATATATTAAATATTTTCCTTGCTAACACGCAACTAACAAACTTCCTCCACTCAGGCTTTTATAACGCTCATGACATATTGCTAATGTCAACCTTTTTATTTTGCGTGATAATCGGATTGTCTTGTAAGTATTATAATTAAATAATTTAGCATTCAAGGAATCAGAGAAACTAGGTGTTGAGACTATAAAAACAATAAAATTAATCCTCAGTGCTTTAAAGCTACTTATTATTAATGAAACTTTGAGTTGACACCATTCTAAAATTTAAAATAACGAATTTAACACATGCATTTGTTTATGTCCATGTGGGCATTAGACGGTTACTAATCGATTAGTCGCATAAAATTTTAAAACGGTTAAACGAACGTCTATAAAATTTCTTAATCGTTTAACCGTATATAAATAAGGCGGTTAAACGAATAACGGTGCCAATCCTCCCTAGTTTAATAGAACTATACAATCGGGCGGTTCAAAATAATAATGAACAGGAGATAGAAAAAATTTTTGAGCTAATGATATTGGAGAACAAATAGATCAAATGCAAGGAAGTCAATGGTCTAGGCTATAAAAATTTTACCGTATTTCGTTGTAATAATAATGCTTTTATTGAGAAAGTTGACGATATGATAAAATACTATTTAAGATAGATAGTACAAGATATTGTAGTTTTTAATAAAATTAGAATTGCCGTAATGCATTGTGTGATAAAAATTCTCGCTCAGTTTAGCTTTCATTAAATAAAGCGCCTTCTCGCATATGCTCGAAGCCAGAGAGTGAAGTAAAAATTTATTGATCGCCGACCATCGATCATGTGAATGGGTGGGCTATTTTTTGTGTGTGGATACAAAAAAATTTTTAATACCCCTCCCTCTTTGATAGCATCATAAATACAGTATTTCAATTATTCCATTTATATCACTTAGCTGCTTTTTTCTAATAAATTTTCGCTCAGATCGGACTTCTAAATTTTAATCATGTCTGGTATAATCCTAAAGTGTACGATCTAATTATATGTGAGAATTTTTCTTGACAAAAGCACGATCTTTAGCTGATAAAGTGCTGATGTCCATCAAGAAATGACTTGAATATCTACTGACTCATGCATAACTTCACCGCCAATTGCCTGGAACAGACATGAAGTATGTTGTCTCCAAGGCAAAAAAAAATACCAGGGAAATGCTCGCCGCCAATTGCCTGGAACAGACATGAAGTATGGCTTCTCCAAGGTAAGTATACCAGGGGAAGTTCTCGCCGACAATTGTTTGGAACATTGGAACATCCACAAAAACTTCAGCATAATCGCACCCACCTTATTTCAGCTTGAAAACTGAAGCTTGATACGCAACTAGCGTCACCAACTTAAAAAATTTCGCTAAAACAGTTTTCGCAGTTAAATTAGGGTTAGGGTTTGCTATTAATTTAGGTTAGAAAGAATTTTCTAAAATCAAAATTTCGTAAGAAAAAAGTATATGCGAGAGTGAAGTAAAATTTATTGATAATTGTTTGTTTTCGCCGACCATCGATCATGTGAATGGGTTGGCTATTTTTTGTATGTATTAGAAAAATAAACAAAAGATACAAAAAAATTTTTAATAC
>QKWP01000970.1:9022-27677 GCA_003550325.1 Gigaspora rosea
ACTATTTGTTTACAAAAAATCATATGATGATCATATGATATACCCAATCAAAATTAACTATTTTGTGTAACTACAGAGAATTTGGATTGACTACGGAGAACTTTACCATATATACAAGTATATTTTTTAAAAAATATTTTATTATTAAAATTTATATCATTAGAAAGAGCATGTTTTAATCTACAAATTACAAAAATTTTACCAAAAATTAAATGTTATTATAAAAAGTTTTATTAGTAGCATATTTCTAATTTCTATATAAAATCATTTGTACTACCAAAATCATATGATAGGTAATTTATGTATTCTCTACCCTTAAAGTTTACTAAGTAAATCTCAAAAATGCTATTAAGTAAATTTGTTCAAAAAATGAAATATATTTATAGAAAATATTTAAACTACTTTTAATTAGTATGTTTTTTAATTTTTCAAAAAATTTAATAAGCTATTCTAATGTTTTTTGTATAACTTTTTGGCCAAAAAGGATATTTTTTTCAGAAATATATGGTATTTGAACTGGGCATTATTATATAGCAACCCATCACCATAGCGACCCTACAATCGACCAATCAAATCAATTATAAGAGTCATGTAATCACTGCTTTGCAAAGCAAAATACATGAAGCAAACTAGCGAATATATAACTCACAGAACCAATTTTGATTAATCGATTACTCTAAAAATATTGTATAATAAACCGATCTCTAAATTAAAAAAAAATAAAAAAGCGAATTTACTGAAAATTTTTTAAAAAAAACAAATCACTACTGGGCAACTCTCAAAATTTTTTATTTTTTTTTAAAAAAAACAGTACAAATATACTGAAAGTTTTATTAAAAAAAAGCAAATCACTATTGAGACAACCCTCTAAAATTTTTTAAAATCAGTATTACAATTTTATGATATTATAAATCCAACAAATTTTATTAAAAAAAAATTAATATATAATCCAATGAAATCGACAATATTTTAATAACTCAAAGAATGTTCATGTTCGCATAGTACTTACATTATGATTATCTATATATATATTCATCTAGTGCTTTCATACATGTTTGCCCAGTACTTCCATACATGTTCATCCAGTGCTTCTATATACACTCGCCTGGTGTTTCCATATATATTTGCCTGGTGCTTCTACGATATGTTTGCTCAATGCTTTCATTAAACATTCAATTAGTGCTTTAGCAAAACCTAAAAAAGTTAATAAACAAAACAATAACAAAAAAAAAAAAGAAACAAAAACAAAAAACTTAATCTTACCTACTTGAAACACCACAAATATGTTTTTTGGTATATTCATGCTAAGTAAAGCCTTAAAACCTTAAGAAAGAAAAACAAAATTAGTACCAAAATTAAATGACAGAGAAAAAGCAAAATGTAAAGAAAAAAATTTAATATTTTATCGAAAATACTGCACAAACACCTGCTCAGTATTAATTCACATCTGGCGAAGTCTAAAAACTCTAAGAAAGAAGTTAGTAACAAAACTAACAAGAAAAAATAAAAAACAGAAAAAAATCTTATCCAAAACACTATATGCACTTTACCTGGTGTGGATTCATGTTTAGCAAAGTCTAAAAACCTCAAGAAAAAAACTAAAATTAATAATAAGGTAATAAGGCTAACAAAACAGGAAAAAAACTAACAAAAAAAATTAATATCTCACTTTACGTTCAAAAACCTCCAAAAAAAAAACTAATGTAAGAAAACTGATATCCTTTAAGAAAAAAGGCTGATATTTTTAAAAAAGAAAACTGACATCCTCTAAAAAAAAACCTGAAATTAGTAAGGGGCATGCCATTTATTACGTAATATTTTTTACTTAGTAGCCACCTCTACCCATGTATGGTGTAATCATTTTATCTAATTCTAATTGATTAATATAATATATAGATGTGATCACTACCTCTGACTATGTATCCATGGTAAAAATTACGTAATAAATGGCATGCCCCTAACCAGAAAAAAAAAAAAAAAACCAAAAAAAAATTAAAATCATATTTTATATTTAAAAACTTCCAAGAAAAAAAATGACATAAAAACTGACGTTCTCTAAGAAAATAGCCAAAAAGAAAACTAACATTCTTCAAAAAAAACCCCCAAGATTAGTAACTAGACAAACAAGCAAAAAAAAAAGAAAACCAAAAAAAAATTAATATCTTATCTAAAAAGTCGCATACACATTTGCCTAGCACTAAGCAGCATCTAGCAAATCCAAAAAAAAAAAAAGATTAGCAAAACAAGACAATTTACAACTAAAGCAAAAAAAAGGAAATAATATACTTAAAAAGCTATTTAAAAACCTTTGCTGATACTAATTTATGCCAAAAAAGAATAGAATTAGTACAAGAAAAAAAAAAAGTGAAGTAAAAAGAAAAAATAGAGTATCTTATCTGAAATGTCACTTTGGTATTTCGCTTCCTTAAGACTACAAATCCCAAAAAAAAAAACAACTAAAATTTAGATCAAATCGGATTAAGGGAATTAACCTCTAATTCGGCTTACTCTATTTATATGATTATTAATTTTTAATATGATTGCCCAATCATATAAAGGTCATTATAATAATTTTTATTTAAACCAATCATGAATTTATTTAATATTATTTAAAAAAAAACAAACTAAAAAACACCCTGTGCATTATGCACGGGTTTATAGCTAGTGTATCAATACAATTATAATAATTGCATAACAGATAATGATAATTTTTGTTGATTCCGATTTTTTTAGCATACTGTAAATTCTCGAAATAACAGTCATGGCCATTATTTCATTGCACGTAATTTGATTGGTTGCACATAATGCGGTGACCGCAATCAGCAGTGACACACGTCGGAGGGTCGGAAGCTCAACTTGACCTCAATTGACTATCACGTGCTAAAATTTGATTGGTCGATCAAGGGGTGCACGGCCATGCAGGTGCATGGAATTTTCAAACTCAATTTTTTTTTTTTCCCTTGCACCAGTTGTGCACCAGAGTTATAACATATTTTTATTAATTTTTAAATCATGACAACAATCATGACGGCAAATTACATATATTATCTATTAGTAGTGACATCATCCGTCTAGTCTATTTCAACCGCCCAAATGTCCGGTGTGCACCGACCATTTATCCTTCCAGCAAGACCCTCCGGAAATCCTACCGTCGGATACTTGTTGGTACGGAACGCATTTCGGATTGCTTTGCTACGAGTTCATGTGGTATCTTCTCAAACTTCGGCCTCACATTACGTCTCGTGACTTCGGTTATTCCAAATCGGGCTCTAACACGTTTCATTTCACCACCACAGATTTGACAACGGCAACTGCCCAATTTAGGCAATCTATAAACGCCGACGGGCGACCCAGGCCATAGATGAGGTCGCATCTAGCCACACGTGCACTTTTGGTGCCTAATTTAAGTAGTCCGCCCGCAGGTTCTATACTAGCTGCCATACCTGCAACCCAACTACGGGAATTGCCTAATTAAGCCCTCTGGTTTTTTGGCCAGCTGTCAAGCCACGGGTCCACAGATTTCCTTAACCGGCTGGCATTTTCCCATTATCGCCTCTGGGGGGACTTGAACCGGCAACCCTCGATTTGCATTCTGGGGGCATAACCGCTATGCTATCGATCCGCAGGACCAAACTCATTTTTTATTTATTATTATATATTACATTTTAAATATTTTTAATCAATATTATATATTTTATTATTGTCTGAAGCAAAGCGGAGGACTCCTATTTTTATGTCATTAGCAATTTTTGTCTGTCTGTTCACCCATGTGATCAATGATTTACATATACTAAAGGTCTAGCAGATTTTGTCTGTCTGTCCTCCATGTGATCAATTGATCTACACATACTAGAGGCGTTAGCAGATTTTGTTTGTCTGTTCACCCACGTGATCAATAATCTGCACATACTAGAGGTCTTATCAAAATTTGTCCATCTGTCCGCCCATGTGACCAATAACAACAATAATTAACTTTTTTTTAATTCACTCCGGACTTACAATAGCCTGTTTTTCTAGTATATTATATTTTAATTATTATATATTCTTTATAGTATTATTTTTATATTATTACATATTATTTTAACTAGTTTTGCACTTTATTGAATCTAATTCTATTACTATACAAAAAACTAGCCCTACATACTTATTTTTGCTTACCCTATAGTTAGCTATTATCTTTACTTTTTTGGTTTCTATTATCTTCGCTTTGGCTATTTCTTTTGTTTTGGCTATATTTTTGTTTCACTTTTTTTTTTAAATACTTCTTAAAAATAGTAAAAAATAAAAAAATAAAAAAAAAACTATTTCTTAGAAGTGTTAGTGTTCTTGCAAATTGCTAAAGAAATTTAGTATGTTCTTGCAAAGTGCCAGAGAAGTAAAGTTAGTGTTTTTTTAAAGTGCCAGAAAAGTCAAAACTGTCGAAGAAGTTAGAAATAAATAAAATAAAATAAAAATTAAAAAAATAAGTAAAAAAAAATAAACAAAAAAACAAAAAAAATAAACAAAGCCCCAAATCTTCATTCTCTGAAACAGTTCATGATCTTGCAAATTTAAAAATTGCGAAAACTAGTTTAATGTTTTTGCAAAATGCCAAAAAAGTCATGAAGCGCCAAAAAAGTCTGGGTTGGTTTTCTTGCAAAGTGCCAGGAAGTAAGGGTTTTGTTCTTACAAAGTGCTGAAATAAAATAAATTAATAAAAAAAATTTAAAAAATAAACCAAAAAAACAAAAACAAAAACAAAAAACATAAAACAAAAAAATAAATGAAGTGAAACCTTGCAAGAACTTGCAAAAACTTGCACCTATTTTTTTAAAGAAGTATTCTTGGAAATTTAGAAATTGTTAAAGAAATCAGTTGTATGTTCTTGCAAAGTATCAGAAGTCTGAGTTGGTATACAAAGTCAAATTGATGTTCTTGCAAAGTAGTATTCTTGTAAAGTGCAAAAACAAAAGCAAAAAAAAGTAAAAACAAAAAAAAAACAACTAAAAATAAAACAAAATGAAAAACAATATAAATAGAAGATCTAATTTATAAACAAAAAAACTAATTTGATCTTGTAATACAGATTTGTAGATTAATTTTAATATTCAAAGTATTTTGAAAATATAGTCCAATGCGTTCTTGGTATAACCCAGGTTATATATCTGCTAATCCAGCCAGTCTTCTCAAAAAATATTTTCAAATTCACTTTCAAAAACATTTTTGAAATATTTTAAAACCTGAAATATTACGAAATATACAGAATTGCGAAATATTTTGAAATATATTGTATATGCAAAATCTTTCAAAAGATTTAGCAGGTTTACAAGATCTTTCAAAAGATTGCACTACTATAAATTTGCTATATATAACTGAGTATTTTAGTATAAAATTCTATTTTAAGTATTCTGATATTAATACATATTTCAGTATTTTTATATTTGGGTTGTTTACTTGTTTGTTTGTTTATAAATTTGGCTTAAAGTAAACAGATTAGCAGAAAGTTTCTAAATAGATTGTTTATTTGTTTACAAACTTGTTTTGTATTTGTTTAATATAATGTATTTGTGTTTTAGTAAGTAATTTGCACTACAAAAACAAAACAATCTCCTGCAAATTTTATTGCAAAAATTTTTGTTTCACTATCTTAATATAAAGTTTTTTAGTTATAAAATTCTTCTAATAAACTTTAAATTATTTTGCCTGCTGAATCTTTTTGTTTAGTATTCTTGAATAGGTTTTCTATTAATTAAGTAACCTTATTTTTTTTGCTAAAAATAGAACAGAGAATTAGTATTTTTTTTTTTTTTTTAAGATGAGGTCGTGCCTCAAAGACTTTATTATTAAGTATATGTTTGTATATATTATGTGATACAATATTATACTATATTAAGTACAAGAGACTCAGACATTCTTGACTATCTGTGATCTAAACCTACCAGAGCTTTCCATACCCCATTTTCTGTATAACCTGAATTTTTGGACTACTCCCTATTTTGTTATTCTGCTACTTATTATATTTCCTGCTTCTCTCATATTGCCGATCCTATACTTTCAAGTAGGTGCAAGTAGGGTCCGGAGTGGGCCGGGCTAAGCCCGTAAATTAGCGGGCCGGGCCGGGCTTGGGCCTAGTTTGGGCCCACAATTTTTATAATACGGGCCGGGCTTGAGTCGGGCCCAACAAATACCAGGTCGGGCTTGGGCTCAAAAAATATGCCCGACTAAACCCGGTAAGACCATAGTACAAATAAAGGTGAATAATACAATTACGTACGTACACGCATACTTTTTTTTCTGTTAGTACATGGTTATTCATTTTTACTTCAAGAAAGTTCACTTAGTCTGGACGTATAGTATGCAGCAGGCTACCAAGTGTGTGCGAATATAGGTCAAAGAATTCGATTATTAAGTGTGTGCGAATATAGGTCAAAGAGTCGGCTACTAAGTGTGTGCGAATAAAGAATTCGGCTACTAAGTGTGCAAGTATAGGTCAAAGAAATCAGAAGAATCTGTCAAAAAAAAAAAACTTTAAATAAATAAATAAATAAATAAAAAAAAGAACGATAAAAAAAAAAAGAAAAAAGTAAGTAATAAAAAATGTATTAAATTACATGAAAAAACAGGTCTAAAAACTTTTTTATTTAGATCGCATAATATATAACAAGCCAGTCATTAATTCAATATTAAACGAATCCTTTGCGCATATATGCTATCTTACTATTCGTATGTAAAATTGATTAAAATTAATATTAATTTAAAGGGCGTTGATAATTTGAATTATTTTATTATAATTTTTTTTTTTTTACATACAGATAGAAGATGGATAATGGTACGCTGACCATTAACATGCTGGAGAAATTATGTTCGGAAATAGCTTTACTAATATGCGTCCATCATAATTAGAAACCCAAAGCATCCGTTCTGCTGTTAGTCAAAACGAAAGATCTGAAGCAACCAATATTAACGAGGGCTCTGAGGCAGCAACTGTAATAACCACCGTTAATGAAAATTCTGAACTAACCATTGTTAATAACAAAAAGCGCAAAAGAAATGATTCACAGTCTTGGGTCTTTAAAGAAGGCCATTTTGTTAGACACGACCCTAAAAAGGGTAAAAATGCTTTTTTTAGTAATATTATAATTATTAATTTTATTAGCTAGTTGATACTTATACTATGTTATTGCTAGAGGACCATGTTCAATGTGTTTATTGTAAAAGCGTTTTGAAACATGATAATGAGATAGGAACCAGTTCTTTAATACGCCACATGAAAAATACGAAATGCAAAAAATATTTGAAAAATGATAAATCACAACAAACGCTCCAATTATCTGAATCAGGCCTTGTTGCCCACAAGTTTTCCCAAAAAAAAAGTCGACAGGATATGATGGAAATGATAATTAGACATTCGTATCCATTTTCTATAGTCAAGCACGAAGGATTTATAAAGTTCGCTAGCAATTTACAACCACAATATAAAATGGTAAGTGAGAAAACGGTGCGTGAAGATTGTATGAATATTGTCGATGATCTTAAAGAGAAAGTTCGCACAATAGTTCAAGAAGCTCCTGGGCATCTAAGTTATACGACAGATTTATGGACGTCTAATCAGACTCTGGGTTATATGGTCATAACATGCCATTTTATTAATAAAGAATGGAAGTTCCAGAAATTAGTTTTGGGGTTTAAATTGGTTCCTGCACCCCACACGGGAATTGTTATTAGCGAAATGCTTTTGGAGTGTTTTAATGAGTGGAATATTATGTCAAAAACATTAGCCATCACTATGGATAATGCAACTAGCAACGATGCCGCGATAAGAAATATAAAGTACAAACTTGAGGAACAAAATATGCTTATTGCTAATGGAAGTTTGTTGCACCAACGGTGCTGTGCTCACATACTGAACCTCATAGTTAGCGATGGTCTCAAAATGGTTAGAAATATTGTATGCAAAATTAGAGAATGTGTGAAGTGGATTTATGGTTCGCAATATCGACAACAGAATTTCGAGGATGCTGTAATTGGAAGTTGTAGTGAGCTTAAGTCAAGTCTTCGACCAACCCTTGATGTACCTACACGTTGGAACTCCGTATATCTTATGCTATCGTTTACAATTCCATATAAAAATGTGTTTGAACGTCTCGCTTTACGAGATGCTAATTTTAGTGATATTATGCCCTTTAATGATAATTGGGAAAAGGCTGAGAAAATTTGTAAATTTTTGAAGCCGTTTTATGAAGGTAATTAGGGATGTAGTTGCCTGAATGGTTGGTCTTTTTTAATATAGAGCCAGTGGTTTAAACCACTGGTTCTAGATTAAAAAAGACAAATTGGCCTGGGTCGCTGACGTAATGAAGAATCTATAATACAATCTTCATAATAATCCATCGAAATATATATTGAGTATAAATAAGTAATGGAAAGGGAAATTTTGTAAACCAAATCATTAACATTCACTAAGGCGAACTTAAGTTCGCCTCAGTGAATGTTAATGATTTGGTTTACAAGTTTTCTTTTTCTGTCACTCAAATTATTATTTAGTCTTTGAGGTTTGTAAAAATAAACTAATTTTTATTAATTTTTATTAATTTTAATCTAGTCACAAATATTATTTCAGGAAGCACATATTCGACGGCGAACATTTTTCTTCCCGAATTGATAAAAATTAAGACACATATCGAGCAAAATACTAATAATGTTAATCCTTTTATTTGTCAAATGACAGCGTCAATGCAATTAAAGTTCAATAAATATTGGTCAGATATGGGAGAAATGCATTGTATTGCATCAATAATGGATCCTCGCTATAAGATGTCATTAATTACTCATATATTCAAGCAGAAAATGCATTTATCATACACCGAAGCGGAGGACAAAATAAATTTTATTAAAACGAGGAAAGTATTTTATGTACAATTTTTTTTAAATTTATTATTTTTTCTCTAACTTGATTATTTTTATCATATAGGGCTACAACGATTTATAAGTCGGCTTATATGCAAAATACATTTTCTCCTAATAATTATAATGATTTTTCTGACATTTTTTCACAAGACGATGACTTTATGCAGGGCTTTGACCGTTTTATTGCGGACAATCAGGTTAATGTCACGCATAATATGGATGAGTTTGAACAGTATCTCACCGATCCGCTTGTTCCCCGTTCTCGCACAGGAACGTTTGATGTTTTAATTTGGTGGAAGGAGAATGAATTAAGATATCCTTCCGTGTCATCAATGGCAAGGGACATTCTTGGTGTTCCGATAACTTCAGTTGCTTCTGAATCGGTAAGTAAGATTTGGACTAAGCATTAATTTATTTGATATAGGCTAACTTATATTTTTGGTAATTAATGCTAAAATTGGCTAATGCTAAAACTAACACGATCTAATCATTATAATTATTTTGGTTAGTTTTAGCTTTAGCCAAGTTTTAGCATCAACTGTGTTATTAATCATTTAGATCTTTAGCATAGCGGGGAGAATTGTTGATGATAATCGGTCAAATCTTGCTCCAGAAACTATCGAAATGTTAATATGTGGACAAGACTGGCTAAAGAATGCAAAGGAACAAGGCTGGGACAAATTAAAGGACGATGCGTGAAACGTGTTTTTTTTTTGGGTAAGCCTTTTTTAATAAGTATTAAAAAATGAATACCATAGTGATTTTTTCTGATCAACAATCTTTATGAAAAAAAGTAAGCTACGCTTTCAAAATGTTTTTTTTTTGGAATATTGTTATGAGATTTAAACATTTTCATGATCGGGGTAATAAACCCAGATACTGTTATTAACATAGAATACGGGTTGAAAAAGATAATCGGAAAACCTAAACGTGAATCATTGTAATGGTAGAATGTCAAAAGTTTAACAATATTTGTGAATATAATTATAAAATTGTAATTGAAGTTGGAAAAAAGTAAAATAGAAAATTTTCACAAAGTATATTTCGTAGTTTTATATTAACATCACTGTTGAATTATTAAATAGTAAGATCACAGATAGGGTGTAATTTGCATAAGTTTTAATTTTATTGGCGCATTTTACAATTGATTTTACCTTCAGTCGATCCGATTAAGTTATTGATTTCGGCATAACCCGTATAATAAAAATAATAAAAAAAATAAAAGCTATTTTGTATCATAGTGATTATTTTACGATCGTTACATCAATAATATCAGCGTTTTTAAATTTTCGTTCAAATGCGTGTCAAACATGTTTGTTGCTTGGTTTTTATAAAAAAGACCGCTCTTGTTAACCAATAAACCTTAATAAGAAGCTGAATGTATGCTGTTTTTTGTCGGCATCTGCTATTAAAAAAGTTAAATATCTATCGACTAGTTTAAAAATGAACAAAACTTAACCGGATCGGCCAAAAAATCATTCGGCAAGGTGTTCCAGAAATTATGATCTAAGGGTGCATTTATGGGGCGGGCCGGGCCGGGCTTGGGCCTAAATTAAAATAAAGCCCAGCCCGGCCCACTTGGTAGAGGATTCGGGCCTTGATCGGGCCCAAAATTTTTTTTCGGGCTTGGTTTTGGGCCTAATAAAGCCCGGCCCGGCCCGGCCCATTCCGGACCCTAGGTGCAAGAGCCTTGCCCAGATGATCATAACCTCACGGTTACTTCCTAAACCTTGGTGTCCTGAGATTACCCATGTGCTGGTGGGGCACAAGCTAAGCTTTGCCCACTACTCTCAGTAAACTGTCATATATTACTGCAGATATGCTATCTGGATTGGTTAGCAGATACTTCCCCTAAAGGTAGGTGAGCACCGGCTGTATTGTGTAACTGGCCCGAGTGAGAACCACTTCTATCCTCAGCAAGCTAGCTCTCACTTCTCCTATGTGACACAGCTACTCCCAACTAGATTTCATAATACATTTCTGTACTACTTCCAACTTCTTGTAAAGCGGTTGGTGTTCTACCGTTGGTTAGGCCAGAGAGCTTTATTTCATACATTGTACTTCCCACCAGATGGTTTGTCATTTTGTTCATATCCCCAATTCGCAGATTTACCTCTATAGTAGTAGTTTCCTTCCAATAGAACAAAGAATTAGTAAAAAGAGTTCTATATTTATAAAGTATAAAGTTTCAATATACTATTATACTTTAAACTTTATTTTTTTTTATTTTTTAAGGTGAGGCTACTTTAAACTTTATTATACTAAAGTTTTTTAATTTATTTAAAAAATTTTCTAACAAAGTTGATAAAACAAATCCTAAATTAAAAGTTTATTTAGAAAATATATCTGATATAGCTAAAATTAAAATTTTATTAAAAAAATTAAAATTTATAAAAAAACTGTAACCAAATTTGCCTGCAATATAATTTAAGAACTAAATTAATACTTCTGATCTATTGTAATTTAAAAATGTGTTATTCTTAAGATTGCTAAGTTTACTATAATAAACAATATTTATTGTCACGGATGATCATGAAATTGGATGATGGTGAAATTTGAATCTATTTTATGTATGATTTTTAAAAATTTTTAGGACCTTTTTTGTTAAATTTTTTTTTATGGTTGAATTAGGATTTAGGGTTAGGGTTATTAATAAAAGTGTATAGGTGAATTTTGGTAGGGTTTATATTTTCAAATTGAGGCCCCCAAATTTCACCATCATCCGATTTCACGATCATCCGCGACATTTATTAAGTTTTATTATTATTTGCTTTATAAATTATTAAAGAAAGACTAATTAGCCTATATTTAATTTGTTTAAATTATTATTATTTGTTTGTAGAGCTATTACTTAGGTTGGCTTGACCCGTACAGGTCAAAATTTTGATGGGTCACGGGTCCAAATTGCCTTGACAGGCCAAAAATAGAATCAAAAAGTTTTTTGATACAAAATCCGATTTATCACAAGTATACATTTTAATATCCTAGGCTTAAAGTATAAATTAATCAAGCTTGACTTATGTGACTATTGACCGGGTCAACCCGGGTCGAAAATTGTTAACCCCGGGTCAAACCCGGGTGGCTATTTTTCGACCCGGGTCAAACCCGGGTAACTATTTTTCGACCCGTAATAATTTGTCACGGCTGATGCTGAAGTTTTGACCTATTTTGATATTTTAAATTTTTTTTTTGGATGTTTTTTTCGTTTTTGTCTTATAGGGTTAGGGTAAGGTTTGGGTGTAGATTTCATATTTATAGAATATATGTAGATTTTAGCAGGGCTTATAGTTTCAAATCGAGACCCCCAAAACTTCAGCATTAGCCAACTTCAGCAACAGCCGTGACATTATTTATTGAAAGGTTCCAAATTTGAAAATTCCGAGTTGGTTTCGAACTGACTCTGTTTAATTAGAGTCAATTTTACATGAACGATCTAAAATATTTATTCTGCTCGTATAAAGAAATAATTACGTAATTTAACCTATAATATTTGGATTTTTTATGCCAAACCATACTTTGCATCAAAATTCAAACGTAAGATCGAACCATTTTTCATTTCCTATCGATAAAAAATACAATTAACAATTTAATAATATTTTTAAAAAATTTTTCAAGAAAAATAAAAAGGATAAAACCTACCATGAACAACCTGACTTTCCCCCTTTAAGATAAATCCAACTTTCTGATATAAAGGAATTAAATGTTCATGACACATCAATGCGACCCTTTCATATTTAAGATTCACATCTTTATTTTGAGATTCATTTCGTAATCTCTTGATATATTCGTTTAACATACAAGTAGCAACACCACGCCTTCGATATAGTTTATCTACACAAACAGAATGAATACAGACTGTTTTTCCAGCTGGATTATGGTGTGACATTGATTCTTCAGTTATCGTTGATGCATTCGCAAGCGTTGATACAACGAATCCGATCAATTGTCTTTCCGAAAGTGTCGAATGAGAATCTGAAAAACTCGAGGGAAGATATGCGCCTAAGAATAATGTAGGTGCAACGTTTTGACGATATGCAAGTTTTTCTAATGTGGCACTTTCTTCAGGTGGATAACCTATAAATATGAAAAGAAAAATCGATTCATCAACTCGAGAGAATGGATTAAAAAATATAATAATTCTTTATAATGTATAGTAAACCTTCGGATTCTAGTTGGAAAGCAAGTTTGATATCTGACGCACCCACATACTCGAATATCAAGGAATCAAGAAATGATTTACTATCCATTGGATATTTTTTCGTTTGATTCTTATTTAAAATATGTAAAGTGAGAATAGTTGATTAATTACAGAATTATATACCGATATGCCTCAGATCGCCGCGTGTGTTAGGGTTAGATTAATCTCGCAACCAAATTCAGAACTCCGGGTCGGAATGGACCGGAATTGATGGATTTTGCCTAAAATAAACCAGGACTAAATAAAAATTGCCCAGACGCTAATTTGGCTATAGTATAGCTGGCCAATATTAATAGCCGTACCTAATTAAATGCTAATCTTAACCCTATGTGATGCCGGGTAAGTGTTGGGGCACAGGGGCATGGGCATGCCTAAAAGGCAAAAGGCATGCCAAGTCACATGACCCAATCGGTCGTCCTATTGGCCAAAAATCAAATACTTTACAAAGCAATTTTTATTTTTATTCTTATATTAAACAAAAAAAATCTTCCTATGGGCATGCCTAAAAGGCAAAAGGCATGCCAAGTCACATGACCCAATCGGTCGTCCTATTGGCCAAAAATCAAATACTTTACAATAGCAATTTTTATTTTTATTTTTATATTAAACAAAAAAAATCTTCCAGATAATTACTCTGTACTAGAGTTTGGAACCGGGTGAAAAATCGTCACCCGGGTCACTCGTGTAACTTTGAAATCGGTTACTCGAATGAAATCGGTTAGTATAGGGTAGTAATAAAATTATTCGAAATCACATTGGTTCTACGTCAACTATTATTTATTTTTTTAGCGATAATATAATTTTATTACAGCAATTTACCATATCTCGAAGTAATAATTGAATAAGGTTAAACCTCTATATAAAAGTTAAGCCATTTTTTTTATAATTATATAAAAAAAAAATTACAATCAGGTTAAATTTAAAATTTAACATCGTTTTAATGCTAAAAAATAGGAATAATGGAAAAAACGCTTGTAATTTTATAAATAAAAAACTTTGAAAGAGAAAGAAATTCGATCTGCGAAGTTTGAACAATTATACGATAAGTAATTTACACTTTTTTTTTTTTTGTCTAACAATTTTTTTTCTGATTACCTAAAATATTTGAATTATATTAGAATTTCTCTTCATAAACATTATTTTACTTACTAAATTGGGATCGAGTTGAGTATGCTTAGCAGTAACGCAATTGCCCGCGTCTGAAAATAACCTTTCACTGGGCACAGAGGACGCGGGAATAGCTAAATATTTCCTAGCTAACTTAGCTACATTAGGAAATTTTGTTTTTCAAACTGCCCACCACTCAAACGGGTCTTCAATATCTTCAGCAACGGGAGTTCGCATAGGATCTAAATAACATTCTAATTCAGCTAAGGGATTGGATGTGGTGTTTCTTGAAATGGATGAACCAAAAATTGACGAATGTAATCGATTGTGGTGGGTGTTAATATTTTTTGAAGTAACAGTATGTTCCGAAGATATTGTTTGTTCACAATTTGAAAATTGATATTTCAATTCTTCTTTAGCCCTTTCACGAGTTTCTTCATCCCAGTTAGAAAGTGTTTTGAGCCGGGGATCCAAAAGAGATGCTAATAAACCGATCATTATTGGTTTATCCCAATAATCAAATAATGAATTATAAATAATATGACACATTGACCTAATAATCAAGGAATTTTGTGAAGAACCATCAGCTGGATTAGTGGTAGTAACTGTATCGTGTTGTGATAAAGGTTCAGAAATATCATATTCCAAATCTTCACTATCATCATCAGACGACTCTTTATGTCAGAAATTAGGTATATCTATTGAACAAATATTTTTTTAAAAGGTTATTACTAAGAATTATACAATGGTAAGCTTTATATCTTATTAAAAAAATGCGATTAATCGAATTAATCGAATTAATCGATTAGATGTAAAATTGACAACTAATCAATTTGAATTTTGCAAACCCAACTTAGTCGATTAATCGACTTTGCTAATTTATGTGTGTTCTACTAATTTTTATTTATTATTTTATTCAACTAATTGATTAGTTGTCCTTTCATTAAGCTAACTAATCGATTAGTCAATTAATCGATTGGTCAACTAATCACTTAGTTGAATAAAATCGATTAATGCGATTTGCAAACAATGGGAAATTTGCTAATAAAAAAAAAATCAAAAGAAAATCAAAAGAAATCGATGATTTCTAATTCTGATTTCCGATTTATTTGACTAAGTTGCAAATTTATTATTTTGTAAATATTGGTGCTTTTTTATGCCGATAAATTTACTACTAAATTGGAAATCAGAATTAGAAATCATTGATTTCATAATTACAGAATTTACCAGAATATCGGTTTGGAAAAATTGTGAGTTATCCACATTTTTTTTTTTTTTTTGTAATTAGCAAATTTCACATATTTTTAATAACTTGCAATATTACCTTACCTTGTTCTTCATTTTGTATATCGCCTGCTATCTCAAATCCAGCAAATGTGTATTTTAGAGCCTGAATTAAAGGGTATATAATCAATAAGGTAGCGTATCGTGAGCCGCTAAAATAAGTAGTGGCATCATCGAAAGGTTCTACCAAACCAATAATTTGCTTTAATAGAACTCATTAATGCGGTAAAAGAAGTAGTTTTTTTTAGTTTTTAACCATCTGCTCGATCATTTAAATCGTTAGATAAAGGTAACGTCAAACATAACCATCAATCGCTTTATGCAATTTAAGTAGCCGTTTCCACGAATGGTATTTTGAATTCCATCGAGTTTATACTTCGGCTATATTTCGTAAAACAGGTTGTTCAGAATCGATAGCATTTTCTGACTGTGAACCGTTTGAATCGCAATCATCAGAATTTGATACATTAGTAGAATCATCATTACTTTGAATTTGCTGTTGTGCTTCATCAAGATGTTCACTTTGTTTCGGGGACTTAGTAAAAAATTTAACTAATTTTTTATTTTTTTAATATAAGGTAGATATGTCTAATTCGGCGCACTGAAGTTCTACGATGAATACCACGTGACATATCGATCAGAATCAGATGATTTTGGTATCATTCGATTCGTCTCATCGAGATGAATCGAATGACACCAAAATCACCCGAATCTGATCACTCAATCACAAGTTATTACATTTTAACGATTATTTTAAAACATAGTCCAATTTTGCCTAATTTGGTGCACTAAAGATCACTAATGATATCTTGTGAACCATTGATCCAAATTATACGATTTTGGTACTATTCGATTCGTCACGATGAGACGAGTCGGATGGTACTAAAATTATGCGATCATGATTGATAGTTCACAAGTTATCATTATTTAATCAAAATAACCTGTGTAAAGCAAAATTTGAAATTAACATAAAATCGTCGATAACCTTTGACAGACTGGTCCTTTTTTGACGATTTTACTACCAAAATGACCACCTTGAAGAGACGATTCCAACGAGCCCAAAATCGTTAAAATCCAATTACGGGATCACAAGATCGTTAAAGATTTTCTTATTATTTTGATGAAAATTAGATTAGCTAAACTAATTAATTTTTATTCAAAGTAATACGAAAATCTTAACGATCTTGTGATTCCGTGATTGGATTTTAATGATTTTGGGCTCGTTGGAATCGTCTCTTCAAGGCGGTCATTTTGGTAGTAAAATCGTCAAAAACGGAATGGTCTATCAAGATTTATCTACGATTTTATACTAATTTTCAAAGATTATATATAAATAGATTATTTAGNCGATTTTATACTAATTTTCAAAGATTATATATAAATAGATTATTTAGGTTAAATGATAATATTTTGTGAACTATCGGTCAGAATCATATGATTTTGGTACCATTTGATTCGTCTCAATGAGACAAATTGAATAGTACCAAAATCACGTGATTCTGATCAACAGTTCGTTAGATATCGTTAGTGTGCCGAATTAGGTACTGCGCCAAATTAGGTATATCTACCTTAAATATTTTTTTTCTAAAAGCACAAGCAACTGAAAGTTGCAAAGCACAAGGTAAACGTTCAACCCTTTCCCACAATCGAATTGCTTTAATCATATTACTCCCATTATCTGTTGTAACGCAGGTAATTTTCCATCTAACCCAAATTCAGAAACTTTTCTTTTTAAAAGCGTAACAATATTTTCAGCTGAATGGGTATACGTTATATGTTTCACACACAAGAGGCAGTCATATACTTTAAAATCACTAGACAACCAATGGACTGTTATACCTATATATCTGTGTTTGCTTCGGGCGGTCCATAAATCAGCTGTCAAGGATGCTAATTCATATGTGTTGTTTATCAATTGTTTTAAATTTTCAACTGCCATAAGATAACCATCATTAATTAATTTTTTAATTCTTTTATTTGAGGGAACTGGGAAGACTGGATCAACGATTTTCATCATCTTTCTATAACCTTTTCCGTTAATTACATTAATCGGCAAATTATCAATGATGATCCATTCAGCAATTGCTTGCCAAATCTCTTGGTTCTGTGGTTCCCTATGCGGCTTAGTTTTTGCCCGTTCAAAAGATTCTGATAATGTTTGTTGAACTGTACGGTCTTGGTTCTATATAAGTATAATTATTATTATTAATATTAATTGCATTATATATTTAACAATAATTAATAAAAACTAACTTTATTTTTATTTTCATATAAATCGTGTTTATTTTGAAGATGACCACTCATATTTCCTGTACTACCATTGTGTAGATATTTGTGGACATATTTAACTTTTTGGTTTTTTAAATTCATCACTTCAACATCACACACATCATATTGTTTATCTTTGCACAACTTAAAATATGTCCATACCCAATTAATTTTTGCATAATCCCGCCTGTTTGTTTTTCTTTTTTTTATTACAGGAGGTTGATTGTCTACACGAACTGCAGAAACAGCTCTACTACTGGAACTAATCGATAGATCACTGGCCTCACGATAAAAAGAAGGATCATCCTCAGGAAGTTCATTACCAAGTTCATCATCCTCGGGAAATTCCCAGGAAATTCGGCATCCTCTGGAAATTCATAACCCTCAAGAAATTCATAATCCTCAAGAAATTCATTATCCTCAGGAAATTCATTATCCTCAGGAAATTCATTATCCTTAAGAAATTCGTCATCCTTACATCAGAAAATTTTATACATAGATATTGATCGATATATAGCACTTAATCGTTTGATATTGATTATATAATATTGTTATATATTGATTAAAATATCGTTATATATCGATTAATTGGATAAAAATCGATATATCTATAATTGATATATATCATAATATCGTTATATATCGATTAATTGGATAAAAATCAATATATATCTATAATCGATATATATCATTTTTTTATATTAAATCGTTATATATCTATAAATCGATTATAATCATAATTATTTTGAAACGATATATATCTATAAATCGATTATAATCATAATTATTTGAAACGATATATGACGATTAGCAGATCTTTAACGATTGCATATTGTTTTGACCGCGTCATGAAAATTTCAATTCGAATTACCAAATAAAAAAAAAAAAAAAGTAAAATTTCAAAAAAAAGTA
>QKWP01000970.1:30508-49346 GCA_003550325.1 Gigaspora rosea
TATCGATATATATCGATTAATATCGATATATATCGATTATTATTATTATCAATAGTAATCGGCAGGGGGTATGGGTATCGATATATATCCTACCAGTTAGTAATCGATATATATCTATATATAAAATTTGCTGATATAGGATATTTGTCATCCTTAGGAAATTCGTCATTCTCAAGAAGTTCACTATAAATATTTTCGTCATTTATTATAAGAAGGTGAATTGTTCAAGACGTGGATATATTGCGAATTTTGCTTTTGATCAAAATACATAAAAAAAAAAAAATGCGGCACTTTATTTAAAAAATTTAATTTACACCTTTTTTTATTTATTAATTATAGTATATCTTTTTAGAGATATCTTGGGTAAAAGAAATATGCATCAACATGCAAATTACAATCATATAAATATTACGTATTTAGAAGCCTTTCAAAGGCAATGCATATATGAGTGACGCAAAAAGAAAATGAGATTATTTATTATTTAAATAATCAATGATAAACCAATATCACATTTTCTCTTGATGTCGCTTATATCAGGTTAGGAGCATTTTGAAAATTAAAAATGTATAATGATTATATTTTACAAATTGCATTAACTTGCTATTCAAATGCCTTTTTGCCATAAATAATGTGATTGGCGTTATTTTGAAAGCCAGATTCTTAAATAGCCTGTTTGATTTCGAAATAACTTCTACAGGCGTCCTAAATTGCACAACAAATTTGTAATTTAGGGTTAATCTGACGCGATGCTTAAGTACTTTATTACAAAATAAATGATATCAAATGTAATGCTAAAAACATGCAGGTGATTAAAATAATGTATGGAATGCCTGTTATTTCGAGATTTTACTAAGCACTTAATCATTCATATGCTTCGTTCTCCTGCTTAATTAGTGCAAATTATAGTGTTAGGGATAGATAGGTGTGCATGAACTAAAAAACAACTGGTGCAGTCCAAAGTTTTCCTGAAATAGGTGTCATTACGCAGAATTATTTAGATCGCGATGATAATAATGCATATAATAAAAAATTATTACCATTAATAGCTAATTTTATATCTATTTGTCAATTCGCAATCATTTAATTGCTTAGCACTATTCTTATTCGTTTTCAACCAGGTTGTCATAGCATTAACCGAATGAACCGACCAACCGCGGTTAACCTGATTTTGCTTGACCCGGTTCCAAACTCTAACCAGGTATTCACCTATACTTCGGTAACTTACGCATTTACCGAGGCGACCAATTTGCAGTCAGGAGATACCCTGCAACTGCTACCATTACCTACTTCTGCCCTTATAAGGTTCACTCCAACCCTGGTACCCACCATTACTTTTTTACCGGTTCTTTACTGTTTTTCCAGACTTCCAATCCAGTTGGCCCGGAAGGGTTGATCTACCCGACATTAGGTGCCATTATAGTTTTTCTCCCCCTGGTACCTACTTCTATAACATAGGTCCTTTTCCTCCGGTACCCGGCCGGCGGCCAGGTTGGTAGACCTTGTCCCTGAGGTAGGGATGGTAAAGTCAGTCCAGGTCCGGTCTTGGTCCTAGGACTTGTAAGTTCTACCACACAGACCTAAGGACCAGGTCCTCATATAATAAGTCCTAGAAATTAAATCCAACCAATGTTAATCCAGGATTAAGTTCTTGGACTTAGTTCTAATACTTTTTAACAAATTAAAATTCTTTGTTTTATTGTAAATACTGATTGATTGAAAAGCATTTTATTATATAGTATATACTAATATTCTAAAGAAAATTATTATAGCACAGCATTATAACTTGTATTAGTTTATCAACATAGCATAATATTGCAATATATTGCAATATCAGTAGTATCTTTATTCTAATTATAATCTTTTAGAGATTTGATTAGTTGGATTTAGAACTTAGCATTTACTAATACAGTATATATTACTAATTTAAAAAAGTCTATTAGCAATAAAATGTTATTGAAATAACAAATTTGTGCAACAGATAGAATAGCATGTTAAGTAAAGCATATCTAAACTAATCTACAGTATATATAGATATAGTGTACTTGTCAATAGCTTAAATTGAATTGAATTTACTGTTTTAATTACTAATATCTTTTTAAGTTCTAATATATTTTATATTAGGACCTATTGTGGACCTATGAACCTAGGTCCTAAAATTGGGACCTAGTCTTTTAAAAACCAGGTCCCAAAATCAGGTCCTTGAGTCCGGTTCTAAGGACTTTACCATCCCTACCCTGAGATCAACGTTCGGTTCTTTCTCCGGCCCAATATTCCGGTTTTGGTAGACCGTCAAAGATCTTTGCTACCTCCTTACTCAGGTCTTGCCAAATGGGTTTCTGTTTCCTCAGTTCCTTGGATTTGTCTGTGTCACGAGATACAACTTCGCCTGAAAGCTCCCATTCGAGATGGTAACCAAGGACTACAGGTAATGTACCCAACTAATTGACGGGAAACAGTTACTGGAACACAGAACTATTTTTTTCAAAGCGTCGTCAGTGGAATTTGAACCCTAAACCTGCCACTTGGGGAGTGACAACTTACCAACTTCCATAAGTCGCCACACCCCTAAATATGCAATTATTTGCATAATTGCTTTGATAATTTTAATTATTTTTTTAATTATAACAATTTCTTTTTTAATTATTATGATATTTTTTAATTATTGCGATATTTTTTTTAATCATTACGATATTTTTTTAATTATTACAAAATTATTACGATAATTTTTTAATTATGTTATTATTTTCAAATCATTAATAATTAATGTCATAACTTTTAAAGGAACTTTTGAACCAATTTATTTTTCAAGCAAATATTTTATAATTTAAATAAAAATTATAAAAAAAATATTATTATTATGGATATATCAATTATTATTCACTGATTTCGAAGAATTTCTCAAGCATATGTGTACTACAAGCTGCTTTTGCGAAAGAAAATCTTTGTTCAATTTTTCATATCTGCCCATGTTTTTACAACTTCTTAATACTAGTTCAATCTCTGATGATTTATTTAAATTAGCAGACGGCTCATTATATCTGCTCAAGTATGACTTAAATATGAACTTAGCAAAATAATTGCACAATTTAGAACTATTAAAAATAATATTGTTATATACATATGGTTCATCTAGTTTTCTCCACCATGATCTTAAACATCAAAAAGTTTTCGGTATCAGAAAAAGTTTTTTTTAAAAAAAGTTCTCTATTCAACATCATAATACATAACGTGAAGTTTTTTAAATCTAAAATTTATAATTATAATGTTCCTTTTTTTTATAATCGTTAGGGATTAGAAGGCTTAAAAAGTTAAAGTTTAGAAACTTAAAGGCGTAAAAAACTTAAAAAGGCATTCAAAGTTTATTTAATGGTTTAGAGATAAAACAAAAATTAGATGCCTTAGAAGTAATAAAACGTTTTTTAGTAATATAAGCCAATCAGAATCTAGCCTATTATTAGAACGGATTCAAACAGATCTACTGGATTGGATCCCAATATGGATCTGGATTCGGTAGTACTTATAAATTATAGATCCGGATCTGATCCAAACATCGGATCTGGATCAGATCCGGCTCCTCAGATCAGATTTGCGGAACACTACTACTTACCAGTTTACTAGACAAAAATCAGAACTATCTTTACACCAACCTTTAATGTTTCAACATTTGGTAGGATTTAAACAAATATATAATGTTGAACAACTACAAGAACCTAAACAAAAGTATGGATTCAGAATGGGTTACGCCAAAAAAGCTCTTGACCTTGCAATTTGAACTGACAAAGTTGAAGAATTTGTTAGTAACTTGAAAAATTCCATTGAAGTGATGAAAAGTGATTTGCTTAGTACACAAAACAATGCTAGTTTTATAAGTGTTAAAGATCCTTTACATGTATCACATAAAGAACGACAACCAAATAGATATAAATCCGGTGGTGAGCCTTCAAGAAAAGCGCAACATATTGTTCAAAGTACTGATCGGAGCAACGAAGATGAAATCCAAAAGGTAACCAAAGCTTTAAATTATGAAGTTAGTGCCTTACAAGATTCAGAAAAAAAGGTTAGACAGTGTCATAAATGCAAACAAGTTGGTCATTATAGGACCCCGAAGAACTCTAATACAACTCAGATGATTTCAAAAAAGGAAATTTTGCATAGAAATTCATCAAACATTGCATTTTTATATAGTAAAATTTCAAATTTTGCTCTATTTTATACATCTGTTTGGCTAAAATACTGCTAAAATTATACAAACTCAGATCTGAGTTGTATCAAAGTTCTTCGGGGACCTGTCATTATGCACCAACATGCCCAAATGTCGAATAAAAAAGGCAGGTATGTGCCTGGGATAAAAAGTCGTACACGAAATACTGCATAAGGCGACAATTTGTAGATCTAATGTAACGTAGCTAGAGTATACAAAGAATAAATAAACGATAGTGTTAGTGCTTTGCAAGATTCAAAAATGCATCAACGAAAAAAATGAGAATAAAAAAAAGCATGTATATCTGATATGTTCATAAAACATAGTGCACAAATCAAATAAAAAAAAAGCATGTGTCCAGAATAAATAAATCTCCGGGATACAACCTGGTACACAAATTAAATAAACAAAGCAGTATGTGTTCGGAATACACAATATATAGATTAGCTACAAACTAGGAAAACAGATACCCGTTAGTGTCCGAAGCCAAAAATAAACATCGGGCTGATCCGTGTTGATCTCTATAGTTGATTGGCTGCACATGACTGGAACCCAACACAAAATCGTGTTTATTGCTGTACTATAGAGTCCTCGCTATGCTTTGGACAATAAGTATATGATCTACATACTAGGTAATAGTACCCTAGGTGAAAACTAGTTAAACACAAAAATAATTCTCTAAATTTGAATTTTAATATGATATTAATTAAAATTTTATTAATTATAAATTTTACTAACTTATTATATAAGCATATATTAAACTAAAACTAGTATATTTTTTCTTATTTATTAGTTTTTAACCTAAAACTAAATTAATAAAAACTTTTTTTTTTATTTTTTTAATTGGCGATCATGCTATACTTTTATTTATAAAAATAGTTACATTATTTAATGCTATTACTATTTTCGGTACTTTGTACCTTACAATTATACTACGGCTCACCCAGTTACTCAAGGCACCTGTGTGTGACCTGCCAATTCAGAATTCATCTCCCTCCCTTATCGAGTAACTCTCAATGTGGGAGTTCACTGACTTGGTTCTAAGGCCCATCATGATCGCATTAATTATTGTTCCACCAACTAAATACACCTGTTTTCCTTTTTAGTTTGGTCTTTTTCATTTTTCATGTTGCTAGATTTTTCCAATTTACAGGGCTTTTTCTTTTCACTCTTCTTTCTTTTGTTCTTAGTGGATATTCCTACTTCTTTTTCCCAGTTTACCGTCTTTTCGTATCTTTCTTTTCATACCTTTGTTTGAAAACTCGATGTCCACTCTTCTAACCATGAAAGTAGTATCTGATTGATCATTTTATTACCCAGGCTGCACTCTTCTAATTTTCTTCTGACTTCCAGTTTTATAATACCTCTTATTAGGAGGATTCTTCTTTGATCAGGAGGTAGGTCTCTGTTAGTCAAGGTTCTTAGTAAGCGCTACCAGCTTATCTTCTGTTGTTTTTTGCTTGGTAATAAGGTCCAAATTTTCTTGATTATTTCTGTCTCCTTCTGGTTCCAAAATTCTAAGTCCGAGGAACACGTGGCCAGATGTTCTGAAGTAGTGATACAAGTCGTTATATGTAAAATCGACTTAAGTCGACTAGTCAGCTTAACCAAACCAATTTTTGCAAAGCCGACTTAGTCGATTGGGTAAAATCATTACCCAAAAAAATTTCAATCGATATTAAATTACATATATGCAATTGAGTAAACTAATACAATGCTCTAGAAATATTAATACTAAATTGAAGAGCATGTTTAAATAAAACAATCTAATATCGCATAAATAGAAAAAAAATTAACATTGTATTATTTTAAAAATCGTAATCATAGGTCGTTGTAAAATAAAATTAAATCATTTAATTATACATATCGATATTAACTATATTAACTCAAAAATCAAGTGTTAATCTAAGTGTAACTTGTTAACTCAAAAATCAAGTGTTAACTGTTAATCTAAGTGTAACTTGTTAATCTAAGTGTAACTCAGACTGTGATTGGTTGTCACATGTCACGTGATATGAGCAAATAAAGAAATCGACTTTCGGTTAATAGCCGAATTTTATAATTGACTTAAGTCGACTTAGTCAAGTCGATTTTTTAAGGTCAACTTGGTTCACTATTCTGAAGTTTCCTCTTCTGTCATACATTTCTGACACTTGGTGCTCGGGTACAGATTGGATTGATCACATGATCTTTTTACCAGGGTAGGAAGGGAACTGTTGATTGCTTTTACTATAAATGCCCATCTTTTATTGTCTTTTTTATTAAGAGCTTTTGTTTTTTGGATGTTACGGCATAGGCTTTTAAAGGTTCTCCAATTCTTATGTTCATCCATTAATAAAAACTTTTTTAAAATTTATAAAAATTTTAATTTATATATAAAATATTATTAAGAATATTTTTGTCTTATAAATAAATTATAATTGCATAATGAAAAAATAATAAGTAAATAAATTTAATGTTATTTAATAGACTAAAAAATTGATCATTTGATATAAATAAAAAAAAATTAATATTTATAACTTAATAGTATAATGTACTGTTTTTTCAAAAGATAAGTTCTAAAAAAATTTAATAAAATAAATTATTATATAAAAATTTTTTACCTTTTAGTAATATAGCTATGCCAGAATATATAAAATTACCTATAGTGTAAAATTTTATTATGAACAACTTTTTCTAAGTCATAAAGATAAATTGTCTTAGTAAAAAAAAACTTTTATAAGAAAAATCAAAAATTTCAAACATTAGCACATATCAGATATAAACCTTTTTTTTACTAATTTAATCTATATGGGGGTGAGTCAGTAGAAAAGGGACAAATTTTTTTAAGTAAAAGTTTTCTTGACTTTAAGCTTAAATATTTTAACAACTATTTTAATAAATTTAATAAATTTTTTTTATTTTAATTCTATATAATTTCAAAATTAAAATAAAAAAATTTTTAGCAAATTTGATCAAATAGTTGTCAAGATATTTTAATTTAAAAATTAAAAAAATTTCATAAAAATGATTTGTCCCTTTTCTACTGACTCACCCCCATATTTACATTTAAGTATTGTTTGTCATATCAGCGGATCGGCATAGTTGGGTAAATCGACCAATCATGATCGAGGATTATCAAAAAAATTTTGCTCGAAAATTTATTATAGGGAGAATTTACACAAAAACGGCCTTTTTAACCAGCTTTGCATTTATAATTAAGTACGTAGTACATTATGAAATTCATATATTTAATTATAAACCAAAAGTAGATTAAAAAGGCCATTTTTTTGAAAATTAGCATCCGTTGATAGTTACCAACCCATCTTACAATGCCCAACCCATCCTAAAACACCCGAGTATTTCAACAAACGGTAAAAGTACTTCTTTCTATAGCTTAGCATAGCTCTTTTATTGGATTTTTTTGGTTTTTTAACTTGTCTAGACGTCGAAGAAGCCCTTTTGTTAGTTGTAACAAGTGCTTCATTTGTTAGTTTTTCAACGTCACTTAGGAGCAAATTTTTGTGTAACAGTTTATTGAAAAAAAGGCCCAATTATGCCGATCCGCTGATATGTAAAATTTTATGCTAAACAACTTTTTCTAAGTTAAAAAAGTAGATTGTTTTAGTAAAGAAAAATGGTTTATATGTGCTAACTTTGAAAATTTTTGATTTTTCTTATAAAATGTTTTTTTTACTAAGACAATCTATCTTTATAACTTAGAAAAGGTTGTTCAGAATAAAATTTTACATTATATAACGTACTATTTTATATATATTTTACACTTTATTACATAAAATTTTTTGCCTATAAAATCGTGCGATTTGATTGGTCGACGACATGTCACGGGTGCGACAAATTTATTTTCCCTTTTTAATAAATATATTTTTTAAAAATTATTATAAACAATTTTAATACTGTAATTTTACAAAAAAAAACAAAATAAAAAAAAAGCATAAAACTAACAAGAAAATTGTGTTAAGCATTTTAAGCAATTTAACAACCCTAGTATAAATCCTATTAACTTTATTTGTAACCTTATTTATATAATAACAGATAATGAATTCTTTTACGATCGTAAATTTTCTTCAAAATTCTATACCCAATCATCAAAAAAAGTTTGTTTTTTTTTATTCCGGATAACACCCATTTCATTTTCTAATTTCGAGTTTCGAACTAAAGCCATAAATTTTTAAGAAAATTGCATTATTAATAGAGCGTTTTGCTTATTACTGGTATAAGGTCAATGAACTATATATATAACTTGATATAAATGTATATGGTGGGGTGCGCGTTATTTCGGGGCGCGCATGAGCGTTATTTCGAAACTACCTATACTATTTTTAGGGGCGCGATTTTCGAAATAACGCCCATACCCGTTATTTCGATATATAGTATTTTCAAAGTTCCTGTTATAGCATGATTTCGGAAATTATCCGGCTACCATTTTTTCTGGATTTCATGTGATCAATCATCACGAGAAAGCTACCCTATTAAAGGATCAGAAATTTTAATATAAAAGGTCGTTTGTCCTAATAAGTATTATACCGCATGTACATAATGTTCTTGTTCAAACCACCGAAATTTGCTTTGATTGCCGGTGAGATCATGTTTTACTTTTCATTATCCATCATTTTTGTCGTTACGTTCAATTTTTGCAATTAAAAAAAATATATATTTAAGCCGCGGAAGAAAACTGGGGGATCGGAATTAATAATGCACTTCCTTGGAAAATTAAAGAGGACACTGCATACTTTGAAAGGGTTACTAAAAAAGTGTTAGTGTCAGATGAAGCTACTGACACATCTCTTGCTACTTCCGGCAAGAGCGTTCAGAATGCCGTAATTATGGGTCGTAAAACTTGGGAATCTATTCCGCCTAAATTTAGACCTTTGAAAGATCGGTTAAATGTTGTTTTGTCTAAAAGTTTAAAACCTGAAAGGTATTATCAAAAGAGCAAATCATGTTTATTCCTTTGTTTTTTTTCTTTACATTTTTACAAACATATCGATATGTATTTGGCTTATATAGTGATACGTACGTGATTCATTCATCTCTAGATGAAGCTGTTGCTAATCTTGTGGGCAAACCTACGATTGCACGCATTTTTATAATTGGTGGTGGATGTGTTTATAAAGAAGCAATAGAATCGCCTCTTTGCGAATATATTCTTATTACTAAAGTGTATAAAAATTTTAATTGCGAAACTTTTTTTCCGAAGATTGATGAAAATATATATGAATTAGCGAGTCATGATGAATTGGTGAACTTTGTTGGTAATGATGTTCCTAAAGGTAGACAAGTGGAGGGTGACATTGAATATGAATTTTTGATGTATAAAAGAAAGTAATACAATACTTGTGTAAACATGCACAACAAACAAATTATGTGCTAAACGTTTACGTAATTCACATGAATTTGGAAAATTAAACGATAATAAATAGCACTAGTCAATAAACCTTAGACTTTTGCTTAATCAACTCATTTGCTAATTTCTTGTTTCCGAACTGGGCAGCAACAAATCTTTCGCTATTATAAGCATATACTCTTTTAAACAAAAAAATGGGTTGTTGTTGCAGTAAAGACGAAGGTGATGATGGTTCAAAGGTAAATTACAACATTATTGTCGTTATTCTTTGCCTAAGCAGTCTTCTCTGTGACAGGCTACAAAAACGAAAATTTCGTGTCAAATAGCCGAACGAACGATCCCGCCTCATACCTGGTGACGGAAACTCTTATGTTGAGTTAATATCAAGTTTACTTTCATTATTTTGTGTAGTAATTATAATAATTGAAAGATTTTAACGTGTAAAAGAATTCTGCTGTTAACTTAGGCAGAGAATGACGTATCCACGTTACGATGCCGCGGCAGATCGTGATAGAGAACGAGAATCATTGCAAAAAATCGTTCAACGAACAGCAGAGTACGTTTTAACTACTCTTGATGTTTGCCTTATCGTTATTCATTTTAATTTTTTGATATTTATTATTTAGAAATCTCATTGACATATCAAACGCCCATGTTACCGAGCGCTTGCAGCAACAAGATGTAATAGATCGTGCAAATGAATACAAGTAGATAATCTTGCTTTTTTTTTTTTGTTTATTTATTTCTTGTCTAAATTGCTCGCTTGCTTTATCTCAATTTAGAGATTTCATAAGTACGATCAAACTTGATTCGAAAACACTTCAAAAGATTCAAGAGAAGAGTACTCTGCCAAAGTTGCAGAATAGAAAATCTCTATCGTTATCTCAGATTTCAGATGTACAAAATGCGACATTGATACCACCCCATGTTGTTTTAAGCGATGGAGGTTTAACTAAAGAAGATCAGGTGTGGGTGAGTATATGATATATTTTCATAATTTGTCCACTCTTTAGTGTGTATTTGTTTAAATTCATATTTTTTATATAATCAGTTACACAAAGCAATGGACGAAATACATGATGCAATTGACCACATCGAGGTTGAATATGTGGGTGATTTGGTAGTTTCATTAACATAGGCAATCCATCATATTATTTATGGATAAAGTTATCTTGTAGCTAAACAAAATTATTCAGTTTGGCAAAATTGGTCGATTTTATTTATGGCAATCTTCCACTCTTTTAGTTTGCCGACCTTTCTATTATCATAGGTGGAATTTTTATCGGACTATTTGCAAACAAGTAACCCTGCCATTATTGTAATATATGTTTCTGTAATTGTAGCATTTGAGCCAACTCTCAAATTAAAATTAACCATCTTAATTATTGGTCTAATTACAAATATAGTGCAGGTGATATAGTGATGATCACTAATTAAGACTTTTTATAATAAAAATTTTTTAGATCTAAACACAATTTAAAGATTACAAAAAATATCTTATATTTTTTATTTTCTCATAATATCTAATATTGTTTAATTCTATAATACGGAATGTTTAACCAAAGACGCCTTTATATAGTTAGAGTTTGCTTTTTCTTGTTGAATTTGAACCTATTTCTGCTATTAACATTTTCACTACTTTTTGAGGCAGGCAAATGGACAGATAATAAAATGATGAAATTGAGAATTTCGTAGGAGTTCTTACAAGAGACAATTGAGGGTTAGAAAAGCTTCGTAGTTTTGGAAGTGATCTTTTAGAACACGTATAAACTATCGTAACTATTATTATATTAGAACAAATTAATCCTATATGATGAAAGGTTGGTTTTTCTATAGAGTTGTAGAAAAAACATATCAAAGCTGAGGGTTAGGGTTCGAAGTTTTCTATCACTCTTCATTATCGAAGAGGAGGCAGTATAAGACAGTAAATGGACTTCGCCTTCTTTTTGAGAAAGCGTTGAGAGTCAACATTTAAATTTTTATTTTTTTAAAAATAGATACTGTATTTCTTTTATACAATTTTTATAGCCAAAATTCTTGTAATTTAGTAATTGAATTTACATAATTTTGATACTTTTAAAATATTTGATAAACTAATTTGAATAAATACCAAACCTATACTAGACTATAAAGGTTTTGATTCTAAAAATTGTATAGAAGTGCTTTTTTTGAAAAAATATAATAATAATTATAATTATTATAGTTAAAGCTAAAAATAACTAAAACTAAAAATTAAAAATTTTTTGATTTAAAAATATAAAATTTATTCAAGTCTTTTTATATTTTTTATTATCAAAACTAATTTTAAAACTCTAATCTAACTACAGTATGAAAAATTAAAAAATTTATATATTTCAAATATTTTTTAAAAATACATAATATTTAGTGTATATATATATAATTTATTAAAATAATTAAAATTTCTAGCTTTAGTTATTTTTAGTTTTAGCCATTTTAGTTTTAGCTATACTATAATAATAATTTAAATAATTCTTAATATTTAATTAGTTAATCAGATCAGTTATTTTTTTTTATTAATCCCTCATACCAACTTTTTCATAAACACTGACCTATGAAAATTTTACAATTAATATACTCATACATAACAAAACTTTACTTGGCAGCAACTGGGAACAAGAATTCCAGATCGGATATTGAGATAACTGAAAAAGATTTCTTCTTTTGGGTTTGACTCTTTGGTAAAAAACTTTGGTACTATCAAAGATGTAGTAGAGCATAAAAACTCTAGAGTTTTTGTCAAAGATATAAAGTATTAGCAGAAATAAACTTTGGTTGTATATACTATTTTGTAAAACATATATTCTTACAGTTCTTACAAAGCTAGTACCAATTAGTGATGCTACCGAAATTAATTTTTGAAAAAGGCCTATTTCGTCTTCATTAGAGAAAATTGAAATTTTTTATAAGGAAGAACAAATAAAATTTATATAGATATATTCCTTATAATTTCGTCTATTCAAAAAAAGTATCAAATAATTTGTCTTTCAAGTAAAATAGATCAAAAAACAATTTCGTCTTCAAATTTTAATTTCGGGTTTTAGAACCCGAAATGCTTTCGTCCTCATGTATAGTACCAATCACAGATCAAAATTATACATATCAGTATAATATCAAATACCTGATATATATAATATGTAGATTATATGTGTCTGATATGTGTAATATATATTTATACACATACCTGATATGTGTAGAGATTATATAAGATATTTGAACACATGTCAGAAACATATAGTATACATATAGTATACATGCTATATATATATCAGATATATATTGCATTTATAAATTCTGTAATGCATTATGTACCCGATATAAATAGTATACATCAGGAAAGTTTTTATAGTGCAGTTTTGTATGAGTATTAATTATAATTAGTTTATAGTTCAAATCACAAAAAAGACAATTTTTATATATTGATATTATTAAATTAATTTATTTTATTATTTATTAATATTAAATATTGACTTTGGGTCTAATAGTATAGTGGTTATGCTTCAAGGTCTCAAATTGCAAGGTTGCCAGTTCAAATTCAAGTGGCAGTGATTTGTAAAAAAGCCAGCTGGGCTAAACTAAATTAGAGAACTAAAACCCTATGGGATACAGGGACACAGAACATTAATTAACAAACTTAATTTCTAGAATGAGCAGTTATCTGCAATCAAAGTCATAGCGACAAGGACTGTACTAGAACCCTGATTTTGAATAACTGAAGTCATGAGATGTAATATGAGGCCGAAGTCTGGACATTATAGATACTACATGAACTCATAGCAGTTGCAGTCTGAAAATTGGCTACAAAAACATCCGGCCACTATAGCAGTCAGTGCGACAGATCGCTTCTAGGCAGTATAAAAGCAAGCTAGGGAAAGTTGGGTTACAATTAGTGGAAATAAAAATAATAACTACGGTCATTATAACTTACCAAGAAAGTGATACTGGCAAGACTAACCAAGAGAAAAATATATATATATATTAAATATTTAAATATAATCAATTATTAAATTAATTTATTTTACTATTATTAATATTAAATATTCTATTATATTATAATAACCTCACTACATGGTACCAACTTTACATATACTACAAAAATCCAAATACCACTACAAAATAACTCAAGAAAAAAGAAACAAAGACTCAAACAACAACACTAAAAGTGACAAATCCACCATAAAGACTTTAATGATACTAACCAAAAGCGATACTGACACTACTACTAAGGTTCCCCAAACAACAACAATGATATTGACTATCATAAGCAAAAAAGAGTTCTAGTTTCTGAATCGTCACTATTCTAGCATATCAATGAAACACAAACCTACAAGAAAAAATGATAATAGAATGAAAAAAAGATCTCTTCAACAAAAAACAAGTAAAAAAAGGTTCTTAACTTTCTTTACCAGATCTAGTTTCTAAATTGTCACTATTTCTAGCACTCTAGCAAAAAATGAACCTATAAGAAAGAAATATTAGTAAGTGAAAAAAAAAAACCAAAAAAAAAAAGACAAGCAAAAGAACTATTACTTATTTTTCTGTACCAGTTCCAGTTTTTGAACCGTTAGCATTCCAGAACTTCAATGTAATATGAACCTAAATAAAAAAACATTAGTAAAACAAAAAAGAATCCAAGAAAAAAAGACAAATATAAGAATCATCACTATTCTGGCACTCTAAGCAATAAACTAACTAATCTTAAGAAAGAAACCTTCGTAGAACAAAAGAAAAATCCAAGAAAAAAAACCCCCTGAAAAACTACATGCAAGGCTGCTTTGGAAATCATTTAACAAAAAAATGAGAAAGCAATCCAACCAAATAATGGTAGTACTACAACAATTAACTTCATTAACAGTATTAGCAATGGCGAAAAACCTTACAAGGAACTGCGAACTAAACCTACAAAAAAAAAGAATTAGTTCAAACCAAGGAAAGAAAAAGCAAACAAAAAAATAGAAAGTCAAATTCACAAAAGAAAGAAAGAGCTAGTATTAGTTCAAGAGAAAAACAAAAACAAAAGCAAAACAAATAAACTACTGTACTTACAAGATCTAATAGTTTAAAAAACTAAAAAAAAAAAACTACAAATAAATATATAAAAAAGGGGTTTATTTTATGGAGACATGTCGCCGTGGCGACCCCGTAATCAGCCAATCAAATTCGATCACGTGCATCACGTGCTCGACACGAGCATATGATGCATGTGATCGAATTTGATTGGTCGATTACATACACTTAAAGAAATTTATTAATATAATTTATTAAAAAAAAAAAAAAAAAGTTGTAAAACCGGGTTTAATATATAGTATAAAAATAAACCCGGTTATGATTTATTAATTAAATTTTTTTTAATTTATTTTTATTAATTTTTTTTTTTAGATCTAAGAAAACGACAAGAAAACGGAATGAAAAGATAAGAAAAAATGGGACAAAAAGTAAGAAGAAAAACGGCAAGAAAACGAGAACAAAGAATGGACAAACAGACAAAGATTCGACCAAGAACAAAGGAAGAAAACGACAAAAAAACGAGACGAAAACGGTGGACAAAGACAAGAAAAAAGCGGCAAGAAAACAGACGAAAACAAGAACAAGAACGGACTAAAGATTCAACAAAAAAAAAGAAAGAATCCACCAGGAAACCCCAACAAAAATGGCGAACCTACCTACCGAAAAACGATAAATTTACCAAAAGAACCCACAGAAAACTGACAAAGAAGTTACCAAAGAAACCCACAGAAAAACGACGAAGAACCCTGAACAAATCCACCGAAAACGACTAGGAAACCCTACCGAAAACTGATGAAAAACTCACCAAACACGACGAAGAACCTTCTTTTGAAAAGAACCTATTGAAAATCCACAAAAAACGACGAACCTATTGAATTAACTACCGAAAAAACAACTAGAAGTACCAGGTCCCCGAACAATACATATAGAGGTTACATTAGCTTTAATATAAACTTTTTAAAATTTTTATCCACTTTTTATTAGAGCTAATTAACCATATTTTACATATAAGCTTTAATATTTAATAAATTTTAACCAAATATTAAATATAACAATACTTTTTTTTAAAAAATTTTTTCAAAAAAAATTTTTTTCTCAAAAAAATTTTTTTTAAAAAAAAATTTTTCTTAAAAAAAAATTTTTTAAGAAAAAAAATTTTTCTTAAAAAAAAATTTTTCTTAAAAAAAATTTTTCTCAAAAAAAAAGTTCTCAAAAAAAAATTTTTCTCAAAAAAAAATTTATCTCAAAAAAAAAAAGTTTTTCCAAAAAAAAATTTTTCTTAAAAAAAAATTTTTCAAAAAAAAATTTTTCTTAAAAAAAAAATTTTTCTTAAAAAAAAATTTTTTTCAAAAAAAGGTTTTTTTAAAAAATTTTTTCTTTATCCAAATTTTAAATACAACCTATTTAAAACTTATTAATTTTATTCACTTTTAATAATATAACATTAAAAGCTTTTATCCACTTTTAAATGTAACCTTTTGACCAATATCCACTTTTCAAATGTAACATTTTTGTAAAAAAGTAACCTTTTTAGCCAAAATTTCAATGTAACCTCTATATATATTGTTCGGGGTTCTGAAGTACCCACCAAAAAAACAACCTACCAAATCACCAATCTAAACGTGACTTTACGCTCCTACTGCGACTTCAACGACAACTCCAACAGCAACTCCAATGACGACTTCAAAGAAACCGGAATAAAACAACCTACTGAAACGCGACTTCATGCTTCTGCTCTACGACCACCGAAATCTACTGTGATTTCACAGCCCAAATCCACTGTGACTTCATGTTCCTACTACGGCTCCATCGACGACTCCAACGACGACTCCAGCGACGGCTCCAACGACAGCTCCAGCGACAGCTCCAACGACAGCTCCAGTGACGCTAAAAAAAAAAAAATTAAATGTTAATAAAAATAAAAAAATTAATAAAGCAAAAATACAAAAATAGAAAAAAATAAATCAAAAAATAAAAAAAATCATTTATATGATCGGCAATCTGTAAAATAATTGGCTGATCATATAGGGCCGCCATGGCGACATGTCGCCAATAACATTTTGCCTATAAAAAAAAATAAAAAAAATAAAACTGATAAAAAAAAAAACAAAAATAAAATAATCTGTAATTGAATAAGTAAAAATTTTTTTATTATACAGATCAACAAACTATTTAATATATAATAAAATAATATTAGAAGCATTGTCAATTAACAATAAAATAATTTATAATAATAGTCATATAAAGTGTATTATTCGAACTTTAATTAAAAAATAATACATCTTTATGAATTTTAATTCTCAAACCTCTTATTATTATAATGTTCTGCATCATTTCTGAATTTATGTTGATTTTATTGGTATGTAAAACATGAAATATCATTTGTCAATTTTAGAACCACTATCCATTTATTAATTAATAAAAAAAAAGCAAAAATAATAATAATAATAAAGTAAAAAATTAAAAATAAATAAATAAATAAACATGAATAAAAAAATACAATTATTATAAAATGCACCTATAGTGTTGAACACTATAGGTAAATTAGATTTGCAAATTTGTATAACAAAAACAAAAAAATAAACTTTTACATATAAAACAAAAAATAAATTTTAATTACTTTAGGGTTAGAGTGAGGCCTGGGGCATTAGTATATACAAAATTTAGCAAGGAATTTTTTTTATTAAGCAAAATTTTAAGTTATAATGTTTTTTAAAAAATAAACAAAAAAAACCAAAATTTATATTACACCTGATCTTAAATTTTGATTGGCTATTCTAATAGTTTTGTGTAATATAGTGCTCAACACCATAGGTGCATTTTAGTAAACTTGAAAAAATAAATAAAAATAATAAAAAATAATATTATAATAATAAAAGTTATAATAATAAAAAACATTTAATTAGAGTAAAGTTATTTGTCACATATGTGACAACGGCTTATGTATCACCGAACCAATCAGATTCCAGGATCTCGTATAATGTAACACGATCAGAAAATTCAAAAACAAACATTCGTTTTATCAAAAAACCAACAAAAATCGCTTATTGCTCAAAATCTGCATAGGAAACCACCTTCCGTGCTTTAACAAAAAGTTTTTCTTGAGCGATTTTACTATATACCCAAACCCTAACACTAAACCTAGGTGCTCACCCTAACCCTAAACTAACAAAAACTAAACTTTATCGATACCGAGATGATATATCCATGATACTATCATGTGTGTGATCTTTAACTTTTTCCTTTAATTAAGTCAAAAAGCCCTAACTAACTTCTGTTAAGAGAAGAACATGGGGCTATTCTTTCTCGAACAACTAATTGATTACATAGGAGGTATGCTAGGCACATGAAAATAGCTCAAAAAAAGTAAAAAGCAAAATGCAGCAGGAAGAAAACCGGCATGGTTTGCAAGAATAGAAGAGCTAGCATCACCAAAATTTGCACGAAGATTACTATCGATTTTTATCATTATTGAATAGTAATCGATTTAAATTCCCCATAACGAGGACTAACGATTAAGATAGTAATCGATAATAATTGGTAATAATTGATAAATATCAGATTAAAAATCACGAATAACAATACTATTATACTGTATACTTATTTTTAAACATTTTACAGATTTTCGCATGTTTTCGCATATTTTCACAAAGTTTCGCAATTTAATATAAAATTTTATATTTTTTTATTTATTTTTATGTATTATTATAATACATTATATTTTAATTAAATATATATTTTTAATCAATATTATATATTTTATTATATATTATTATATATTTTTTACGAAAAAATAAAATAAAATAACAAAAAACATAAAAACAAAAAAAAATAATGAAAAAAAACAAAAACGAAAAAAATAGTAATATTTTGAACCTTTTTGCACTTCGTTGCATAATGCTAGCTCTATATACTTATTTTTTTACCCTGCAGTTAGCTATTATTTCCTTTCTTTTTTGTTTTAACTATAATATTCGCTTATATTCGCTTATGTTCGCTTATATTTGCTACTTCCTAAAATAAAAAAAAATGACAAAAAAAAATAAACCAAAAAAAACGAAAATAAAAAAATAGTAATATTTTAAACTACTTTCATACTTCGTCGCATAATAATAGCTCTATACATTTATTTTTCTTACCCAGATGTAGTTAGCTATTATTTCTCTTTTTCTTTGTTTAACTATCATATTCATTTGTATTCACTAATATTCGCTCATATTCGCAACTTTCTATTAAGTATAAAAAAAAACAAACAAAAAACAAAA